>JAHZNJ010002426.1:0-13600 GCA_027744475.1 Lepidocyrtus cf. sotoi NNG-2020
AAAGCTGTTAATTTTGAGCGAATGTAAGCGTAAGGAAAAGAAGAACGTTTATTTGGTGTTGTGGACGACTGCACTAGATAAGGTGATGATGAGCTCGTCATTGTCTCCGTGGATGTTGATTTGTGAAGGGGCGACGGGGATGTGCCCATCACATCGGAATTATTATCGAGATACCTTCCACGTAACTGGTGATGTCTATTCAAGGTCAAGGTCATTGATAAATTTTCGCAACTTGTGGTTTTCATCATGTGGAATGCGTCGTTAGAGGGGGAAGGAGAACCAAAATCGGATGCTAAAGAGCACCTCCTTCGATTATTGGGGTATCCTCCCCCTGAACCATTCTCGATAATGTCATCAATATCTGAATCAAAAGTAGGAAGATGGCTGGTAGAGGAAGACGAAGGTGAGTAGAGGAAACTCCTCCGAGTTGCTAGGTTTGTAATTAGATGATCCTCTTCATCAGGAGGGTAGAAAGGCGTCACCGCCGCAGGTCCTAAACCTTCCGTATCCGTTCCTTTATCAACTTTACTGGATTTTTGGGATAGGGAAGTGGGCGGCGTGACGCCCACTTTGTTACTCGTGCTCTTTCCAGTGAACCGACTTTGGGATTTGGAAAGAAGCATTCGTAGGGACTCAACTCTCCCAATTTTTCTCTCCTTAACTGCATTCGTATTTTGAACATTGATTTTTGAGGTAGAATGAGCGTGACGTAAAGTACTAAACTTCTCCTTTGCTGCGAGAACGACTTTATCGGATAATTTTGAAGGCTGGGCTTGTGCTTGTCTTTGCCGTTGTTGTTTATCCATTGCTTCTTCTTCTTCTTGAAGGTAAAAGTGAAGCGTTTTCCTTCGGTTTAAAGTAGACGAAATAAGAAATGGTCCTCCTGAGCGAGCCGTAGCGGAATTTGTCAGTGCGTCTGTTGACTCAGATCGACGAATTGTATCTCCCCAAGTGACAAATGTACGACGATTCCACGTTGACAAACCGCCTGAAAGAAGGAACCAATAAATATTTAAATTAGTTCATGAGAACTCACTAAAACATTCATTCGAAGTAAAAGAGACATTTCCTTAATTCTATTTTAAACTAAAAACTAAAAACCGAAATCATTTCCTTCGATTGAGTCACTCGTCACCATTAAATGCATTGATTTATTTTTATTTCAAATAAAGTTGCGTCATATCTTCAATAGTTATTAGCAAAAAAGTATAAGCATGCTTCTTCAATTACAAATTTAAATGTTTTTAAATCTCTTTAAAATATGCCCAGTTTTTGCGGTTGGCCTAAATTATAATATTATGGTACAGATTTGGGACAGTAGTACCACTGTCAACGATTGCAAAGGCTTTGGCTGGCTACATAACATAAAATAGATATATTAAAATTACATAATCAGCCAAACCGCAAAATTATATGTCGATAGCCAATAAAAAAATTATTGGTTTGGTATAAATGGTGCAGCAATATTGATTAGAATTCGCTTCGTTCATGCAACCGAAGCTGCTCTACTTCTTTTATACCGTTTACTGTTCTCAATTGTTTCAGTTTCTCAATTCATCCTTGTTTCTGTTTGCCACCTACTAGAATCGAATAGTACAAAACCTGGGTTTTTCGACGACAACGAATAGTATTTCAATCGTAAAAAATCAAATCGGATTCAAATAAAAAAAAGTCGTCTTTACATTTTTTCTATTTCCTTAGCTTTATAACTTCATTTTACTCCAATCATGGCAGCCTATAAAACTGAAAGAATTCAAAACATGTGCTTAATATTGCTATTACTTGTTAACTTACCACCACCACTACCAGAGCTTGATCCCTGCTGAGGTGTTTTATTACTACGATTTCGAGGATCTCTTAACAGGGTCGCAGACGATGATGATGAAGCCAAAGCTGATGATGATGGTTGGGGGTAACCCTGTAAATTTTTGAATTCCGATCTTGTCATCGT
Organism: Lepidocyrtus cf. sotoi NNG-2020; assembly: GCA_027744475.1. NCBI lineage: Eukaryota > Metazoa > Arthropoda > Collembola > Entomobryomorpha > Entomobryidae > Lepidocyrtus > Lepidocyrtus cf. sotoi NNG-2020. Next base: position 1,952 of record JAHZNJ010002426.1, read on the forward strand.
CGTAGCATTCTTGTTGGGTGGGGTAGCGCTGCTACTACTGCTGCTAGCAGCACCACCGGATTCTTGCTGGAGCGTGGGCAGATACATAAGAACATGCTTGTTTTTGGATGACGTTTCCTGGCAATTTTTCCCATTTTGCTCCTTTTTTGTTGTAATAATGTTACCCATCACCTCATCAGAATGCATGCCACCAACACCATTATTAGAGTACCGGCTTCTGTTACTTTTATTGCCAATAAACTGTGTCATTTGTGGTTTCAAATTCTCAACACGTTGAGAAGATGATGATGATGAGTGAGCCATCGCCTTCTCGTCATCTTCACCACCACCACCTTCTTCATCGTCAACGATGTTATCATCAAACTCCACTTTCGTAGTTGAAGCTGCCGATTCGTTCTGATGAGCAGGGATCTTCCTGATACGCTGCTGCTGCTGCCGTTCTCCTTGCTGTTGATTTTGTTCATCAATAGTTTTTAACGGGGACATGCCCACAAGGCGTGGGTCATCTAGTTGAAACTCTTTTCGACGACTGAATAACCTCATCTTGACAATATAATTGGGATGATATCACTTCTTCTTCTTCTTGCAGTAAAATATGATTAAGTTCCGTAGTGAAAATTGTCTTCTATATTACGCTACAATTTAACTTCCGTTTCTCTGTCTGCAAAGCAAAGTTTATAAATCTATTGTTGAAGACTTATTGTTAGCCACAAAAGCTGAAATTGAGTTTTTTTGTAGAGTTTTAGTATTTTGTCTGGTGATGACGATGCTGCTGATGCATGGGAGGATAAGGTCTCACTTTTCTGTTGATAATACTGCTGCTCATGCGGCTTTCGCTTCATGTTTAGGTTAAATGATGATAGTGATAGCGACAAAGATGATGTTGAAACTGTTACAATCAAAAACGTATGAAAAGGACTGTTACAGCACAGCTTCCTTCCGTGTTTATTTGAAACCAAAACCGCTCTTCTTCAATCTTCTGTTGAGATTTATTGCGATGAATTTTCCGTCTGTCTTTCGCAGTTGTTGTTGTTGCTGTTGATGACGGCTATTTCATTTCCTCCTAAAAATGAAAGATCATTTTAGATTAGGACATGCTCACATTCGTTCATAAAAATGCTCATAAATATTAAATAAGTAATTTGCTTTATTTATTTATAAATAGATGCGCAAAAATACTTCAAAGCAAAAAGCGGAACTGCAATAATGCAAGTAAAAAGCCACCATGTACCGCCAACAATGCATAGCCAACAATTTTCTTCCATTTATTTTTCTTACGAAGTGATTACAAATTGCAAGTTATGATAAAATTATTCCGCTTCGTCATTTAATCATTTACATAATAATTTAAAAATTTTATTTGAATCTATTCATCATCAACCCATCAGCGACACCACACACACACATTCCTTTCATTCGCCATCATCATCATCATGACTTCCATTATCTAATCAGACATAATAGCTACATTGAGTAATCCTTAAATTAAAGAGGGTAAAAATAAAATACTACGAATGCATTTGAAAGAGATAAATAATTTGCAATTTGAAATTGTCACCAAACAAAAGCTGGCGCATAAAAACTAGAAAAATATGAGGGAGTTGAACATGGCATCACAGGAATTACTTTTGTAAGAAAGTACAGAGGCGGAAACGATTTCAATTTGAATTTAGCATTCATCCGAACGAATTGGCATCACATCGCAACAGAATAATAGAATTTCGTAACACACATGTGAAAGCATATAACATAATAATAATTCTATTTCAATTCATGCAAATTTACAGTTGCATTAATAACATTCTCCACTTATTGTTAAGTTTCAAATTTAAATGTAAAATAGATTGTGGCTTTGCTTCTAGCAGCAACAGCACCACCACAAAAAGTTAAAAGGTGACAAAAACTCGTCTTTTGTATTCGACTAGAATTTAGCTACCATTGTCAATTCGCATGAGTTGACTGGCTCCGCTGAACATGTGAAAGCATATAACATAATAATAATTTTATTTCAATTCATGCAAATTTACAGTTGCATTAATAAATTTGCATTCTTATTCGCTGCTATATTAATGAAAAGTATTCCATCTTTGAAGAATGCATTCCATTTTTCCATTCTCCACTTATTGTTAAGTTAAGTTTAAAATTTAAATGTAAAATAGATTGTGGTTTTTGCTTCTACTTCTACTTTTGACTGCAGCAGCAGTACCACCACCACCACAAAAAGTTAAAAGGTGACAAAAACTCGTCTTTTGTATTCGACTAGAATTTAGCTACCATTGTCAATTCGCATGAGTTGACTGGCTCCGCTGAATTAAATGCGATTTAAGAAAAAGAGAGGCTAAATTTTTTCAATGGGAACGCCACAATACAATAAGCCAGTTGCTGATGTTAAGATTATGTGTGATACGCTGACAGGCAGTTTAAATGGAATCTGAAGGGAGACTGACTGAAGGGAAAGAATTTTTGCAGCTACTGCAGTTACTTTGAAATTATCAAGTTAAGTAGTGGAGATTTCAGTCAACGAGTCAGTCAGTCACTAAGTCACTAGAACAAAAAATGCAGTTGAGTGGCAGTTGCAGATTTCAACTGGGGAGAAAATGTGAGAGAAAAAATATTTGGTTGCTTGTAACATCTCAAATTATGTCAACCAGAAAAGACATGAAAAAATCATAAAATTCAGCAGAAGATGACTGTCAATTATCATTATAATGTATGGATATATGGCTGGGCATGGGCTAGGCATGCATAGGCAATTGCAAAAGTCTATTAAATCAAAAATTACTACTTTGCAGGTGTATAAGATCAAGTCAGTTAAAGTAAAATGGTGAAATGGGAGTGAGTTTTTGAAGAAGTTGAATAAAATTGTGTGAAGCGAATTGTATCTTTAACTCACAGTAATTTTTTTTTGCGTTTGGAAAGAGTTTAAAAAGAAAAAGTAAATAAATGATTAATGATTGAGCTCACAGTCAGGAGCTTCAGTGCAGGAATTCAATAATGACTTAAGATGGTTTTACGAGCTTCTCCTTTTCTTCATTCAGATTTCACGACTACGCGACGACGACGATGAACGAACGTTTACCTTTACATAAATGAATGAAAGGTGTTGCGTGGTAAATCAACAAAATCTCATTTACTACAACTACTACGTTCGAAAATAGGGAGAGAGATCTTCTGCTCTTTAAACAAACTTGTTTTATTGTTGGGAAATGAAAATTAAGTAAAGTGGAGGTAAGCTGATAGGGAGAAATTCTGAAAGTGTAAAAAAATGTGTAAAATTCCGAACAATAAGAGATAAGAGAGGGTTCACCATCGTAATAGTACGCATCGCTATCATTTCTTCCTGTAGTATCAAGATAACTCCCTCTTGAACACATACCGACCGGTTTCCTTTTTTTGCGAGAAAAATCTAATTTGTGACATATGGCATTATAGCATTGGGAAAGGGTGATTAGAGGAGTGAGGGTAAATTCAGCAAAGTGACTGAAAGGATTCACGCATGTCACGTTTTAAACCTGTCAAGGAATAAAAAGAAGTAGCTCGTTGGAGGATTCATCATTATAATATCATCATCATGTGCGATTAATGTGATTTGATTTCTTTCTAATCTGATAATAGTGATGGGTGGCATGTCAGTCAGTCAGAAGAGTCATGTCATGATGCTTTGGCTTCCTCTCTCTCTCTCTCTCTCTTATTCTGTGGTTTACCAATTTTTTATGAAGCAAAGGTTGTTCAAGGTTTAGGATTAACTGAGCGCTCCTCGCTCAATCATTCATAAAAGAGAAGATTTTCTAATGTTTTTGTTGCGAATTGTTATGACCAGTTCCCTTCAGGCAAACTCAAACTTAATAAATATCAAAGGTCCTATTCGTGATTCGAGAAACCAACAAAGAAATCGAAAGCTTAATGGAGATTCTGGTTTTTCGCATTCCAATTAAATCATTACTTTTGCGTTAGTATTTACTTCATGGTAAATATTATCATTATTGTTATTATTATGGAACAAAAAAAAATGTCGAGAAATTTTTATGTGGCGATCACGAAAAGAGGAAAAGTATTATGGAAATTCGCTTGAAAACAAAATGTTTAAAATATAATCGTTAAATGAAGAAGGGTCTTGATTTGAGCTTCTTGTTTTCTTGTAGTAATATCATTTTTACTTCCTCGTCGTGTATATTAAGGGAGGAGTAGTGGGTGGGAAATGTGAGAAAAAAATAGATTCTAAACGAAATTGGATTTTTTAAAGTGACTTCATCATCAGTCTAAACTGGCAAATTGTGGACAAAAAAAGAAAATATCCCACTTATTTTTAATAGGAAGGAGAACAGTCTCTCTCCCTCCATTATTTTTGACCGATACATTCTTAATTTTGTTAAAAGAAAGCAGAAAATAAAATTCGCTTCTCATCTTCCCTTAAATTTCTAACGTGCTACCTTGCAAAAAAGGAGGTTACTTACAGTAGAATTTAATCTGCTTAAAAAGACACCAAACATTTTTTTAGTTTGTGTTCTTTTTTCATAAAACACTTTTTTAAAACAGAGGAATGACCGACTTTAGATTTAAATTCGACCGTACGTATGTACGCAAAATAAATCATGATTAAATGCAGACATAAAGTGTTTTTTATCTTATTATCTTACATTCATCTTACCACTTATCAATTATCACATAATCTTATTACTACAATAATAACGATAAAGTATTTTATCAAAGTTAAGATCTTTTTAAGTGTATTAAGTGCAAGGGTGGTGGTTTGGTTTCTGGCTTAACGCTGAGCTTGCGTTGTTGCTGCTGTTTTTTTAAACCAAACCTTTTTTCCGCAAAAAGTTGTTTAATTGAAACATTTGAAACAAAAACGCAAGCGATGCGATGCGATGAACTGAATTTTTTCGTTCTTTTTAAATTAAAGTGTCAGCACCACCTTATTTTTATCTTTGAAAAGTTGAATTTCTTCGGCTGTTCTCTTTCACCCCCACCAAGACAAGCTTTGGGTGGTGGTGGCACTCAAAATTTTAAAAAACTTATTTCGCAAATTTTAAGTAAATCATAAATAGAATAAACACGCATGTCAAATATGTCGTCGTTCTAGTAAAAGGGAGCAAAAGAATATTTTCGAAAAGGCTGAGCTCTGTGCGTGTTGAGCTACTTCTATTTCTCAACTCATTCATTTTTTGTTCGCGAATAAAATATGCAACAATCACGATGGGATGATGATAAAACAATAAAAAACTTTTAAATCCTTTTATTACCATAATAATAAAAATATTATGTGAGTAGGTAAGAGCTTTGCTTACATTTACTCTCTAGCTTCTGCTTTTGAGTGCTTTTTATCATCATTTATTTCATAGTCGTCATTTGCATACTTCTCTTTTAAGATAGTATAGTAACAGTAACAAGATGAATTAAGCCTTTATATTGTAGAAACCGACCGATAGAAGTTTATGTCGCTCGCTCTATGCGGCGCGCAAAAAGTGGAACAGGAGCACACAGACATTTACCACACATAACAGTAGTGCAGTGTCCGCGCGTGTGTTTATTTAATGGATAATCTAATGAATATGGACGTGATATCTTTAGAAAAATGCATTTTTTAAAATAAGACTCTTGTTTAATCTTAATTCCCGAGATGACCCAAATTATGCTAAACGCAGAAGTAAATCAACCTTGACATTGACGTAAACAAACACATAACATTACTTACATCGTACTCTGATGCTGTTAGGAATGAAATCCAGTTTGGCTCATTGGTTTGCTCGTTGTTATGAATTGACAACGAAGTGACCAGGAAGAAATGATCACAACAAGTAAAAAAGCATCCTGTGAATTTTGTAATATTTGCGAGACATGTTTATGATGACAATCACTGCAGCATGCATTCTTCCGTTGTTCTTCCTGTGATATTAAACTTTGGTAATGAAATTTTATTCGTAGTATTGTGATGTGATGTGCATTGTAGTAACTGTTTGGACGTAAAGTAGTCAATAATTTTTGCATGTCTTGGTCATTGTGCGTGCGCGAAGGAAGATGAACGAATTATGTACAGTACGATTGCGTCTGCAAATTTACAGGAACCGCCAACTTAAATAGTTGCGATGCGATTTGAGTGCTTCCCTGCCACGCTTAAGTAGGCACGTGTAACAAACAATAATATAAAAACAGTTAACCATTAAATTTAGGCAACAATACTTCCTATATTAAGCTAATCAATTAGATAAATGCATAATTTAGTAGAATCGACAAGTTTAATGACTCAACTATTTAAGCAAACTATTTGTGAACAAAACTTTTTGTCATTTTTATGGTATTGGTATTTAAATATGTACTAGTTTTCCTATAGCAAGGCCCTCCTGTACCTCTATCAAAAGAATAAAAGAAAGAGTAATATTTTGATTTGAAAAGAAATAAATTCCCTACTGAAGTACGTTTCATAGAAAAATATCAAAATACCTAAATACACCGCATTTCAAACAATTCAACAATAAACTAGAATAATTACCATGAAGGCTGTGTTAGTATTGCATTCATTGTAGGTGTGTTAATGAATTCCATCCCTAGAAGTTACCGAACGTAATACAAAACGAAGAAAAAAGTGAAATTAATTTTCCACCTTTTTATTATTATTTTGCTTTTGTGCAGCAAATTATACACTTGTTGATAGATGATGCATTGCAGATGAACTTTTTAGCAAGCTGTTTATCTCAATCTCTTTTGCAATTGCATAATAGAATTCTAGATTTTCCTTCATCCATCCTTTTCAAAAATTATTACATAATTATTGCTCCTGCTCCTGCGAATGCAGATCCTTTTTTACGATTTCATCAGCAACATTAATTTTTAAACTTGTTTCTCTACAACAAAACAATTTTGCAGATCAATTTGAATTTATTTATTACATTCGTTTGTTACCAAGCAGCTATAATTTGACGCGGTTCATAGCATACCCTCTAAAATTAACGCTAAATTAATTACAATCATTTCGAATCTTTTTATCTTTAGGAGAGATAGATTAATGCTTTGATAAACAAAGTGCATTCTTCCCAACCTCAATCCAATGCAATCCAACGCAAAATTCAAAAGGGTTGGATTTGACTTGAGCCCTGAAGTTAAATAGCCTACGTCATTACGTAACAAAGAGTAAAATGAATACACATATTCGAGCATCAACCTATATTTCTCAGGTGGAGGTGGGTGGATGACTTGGCGATGAGATTAGGTATGTTATGGTGTTACTGTTACTGTTATCTCACTTATTGATTCCTCACAAGAATATTCTAAAATCATCGTTGCCGCCGCCGCCGTAGATAATAATATTTTTTCTTTCTTGCAAATCAAAAATGGTCGACAAACTCAACTCAAATTCAATCTAATAAAAATAGGTTAGGTGGATTGATGGACTGTTACATAAAATTGTGTGGTGGTGGTCAACAGGAGAGTCTTTGCACGTCAACTACTAACAACAGCGCCGTCGCAGCGTTGATCGATCGAAATCGACCACTGAGAGAAAGAAAAGCTTGTTAAAATTGAAGCCAGCCTGTCAAAACAAGCGTCAATAAGGTTATTTATTCACTTTAAGTACTATGTACGGTTGAAAAAGAAATGTTTTTGATTTCTGACGGCTGAGTGGTCGTTATAGGACAATCAAAATCAATAATCAAAGTCCATTTTGAACGAAACATGCGATGATGGAGTGGAGTAGTGTAGTATAGTAAAGTGAATGACGCTGTTTTGGCTGTAGCAAGAAAGAGCAACGCTGATTTGATAGAAATAATTTTGAAATATAATTTGTGTTGAGTTTTCTTGATTGGCATCAAGTATGCAGAATCCAAGGATGGACTTTTTAGAGCTTGCTGGGAGGGAACTCAACCATACGAGTAGTTATAAATTTATAAAACAGAATTGTTGATTTCTTTCAGATTTATTTAATCAAACAAGCAAGACGCAAGTGGTTTCGACTTTCCGTCTTGATGAATGAGTGAAGTAGTAGTAAAAGAGAAAAGTCAAAATGATAAAACAAAAACTTGCAAAAGTTATTTTTTGTTTAACTTCATTTGAGTGGAGGGCTACCCTAAATATTCAAAACTGTGGTAAAGGTGGCAGTTGTCCACCTCTTCTCCTCCTCTTCCACCCAAATATAAAGTGTTGCTCACACGCAGCAGCATGGCATGGCATCATGACAGGGTACAAAATTATGCAATTTGTGTACCCCAATCCGTTCCTTAATATTTGGAAAAGTAATTCAAGAATGAATTAATGGATTAAATTAAAATGATATTTTAAAAGTGTTTTATAAATCTTATAGCCCACCATGTGGGAGAGAGAAAGACCATCTACAAGTGTCAAGTTTACAATTTACAATTTTTTATGTTGGACCGTTCCTAAATCCAAAAATAGTGTCTGAGAGAATGGATATGGTGGGCAAAGTTCGAAGATCACCAGCACACTCCTAATTCCTCTCACACGTTACAAAATCCAATGCCCAAATTAAAAAAATGAAGTGCTGAACTGAGCATCTATAATAAATTCCGTTTGCATGCGTTAACGCATTTCTCTTCTTTTCGTGATTTTTTAGGATGATACAGAATCTTTTACTGTCCACCTCCTATCGTGATTTCACTTTGAGAAAATAAATTTCTTGAAAAGATAATTTAAACGCAGAAAGATAGTGGAGCATACCTAAAGCAAGTTTGTCGGAATTTATTACACAACATCGCATCGCATATACCAACTTGCTAAAAACTAAAACATTGCAAAAAGAAAAAAATAAAAGAATTAATTTTTCTTCGTCATATAAAAATTCCTCCGTCGCGTCACACGCAATTTATTTCACGTTGTTGTTTTTAGTAAATCCGCCACCGCCACTATCTAAATCACATTTCCCAAAGTCGTTGTCCTCAGTCGTCCATCGTGATTTTTAGGATGATACAGAATCTTTTACTGTCCACCTCCTATCGTGATTTCACTTTGAGAAAATAAATTTCTTGAAAAGATAATTTAAACGCAGAAAGATAGTGGAGCATACCTAAAGTAAGTTTGTCGGAATTTATTACACAACATCGAATCGCATATGCCAACTTGCTAAAAACTAAAACATTGCAAAGAGAAAAAAAGAATTAATTTTTCTTCGTCCTATAAAAATTCCTCCGTCGCGTCACACGCAATTTATTTCACGTTGTTGTTTTTAGTAAATCCGCCACCGCCACTATCTAAATCACATTTCCCAAAGTCGTTGTCCTCAGTCGTCCTAGTCTTTACTATTTTAGATTAATATTATTATGTACCTAATAAATGGCGACGGATGATTATCGTCGTCTCTGTAGAGAAATGATCTTTGGAGAAGTAAATATACGACGAAAGACGATGGTGAAACCTACGCACTATAAAACCCCAAAACTAACATTTGCACAAATCTTCAAATTTTAGCTACAATACACAGTACTTGTTTTTTTAACTACCAAACATTATTGTTCTTACGATCATGTCCATTCCGATTTACTTTCCTAAGCAATTTCATTTTATATTAACGAGGGAGATAGTAAATTGTAAAGTTCGGAGCCAGCATAAAACATTCACTTATACTCTTCTCTTATTGAGTTTTCTAAAGAGGAAATGCCGCAACCCACACAATAATTTTTTTGGCTGACATAAAAAGCCATGTTTAGATGTTTATGTGTACTTCAGAAAATACAAGCAATAAAAAGTTGGGAATGACCAGCTATTTTTATTTGTTTTTAACTTTTGAAAATAAAGTCTCTCGCATTTTTAAAGTAAGGAGGAGTATTGTTGTAAAAGGAAATGTCATAAAGTAGAATAATATTCTCTTCCAGACAGGGATTGTATTCTGCTGAAACTAAAAATAAACCTGGTTTCATTTTTTGGCGAATTTTAATAATTATTTTGGAACCATTTTACCTTTTAGTACCTAAGTATTCTCACAATTTGTCTTTTTACCTTTTTCTCACGAATTAGATTCTCTTTAATAGGACCGTAATTGTCATGATTATATGTAAGTTACGTAACCTGTGCGTAAGACTTGTCAGTCCTTGACTAGACTATGAATAAACTGCTTGATTCACAAACAAATCCATAAGAATTTTAAAAAATAAAATAAAACATGAACCAAAAATCAGCCCTTCATTCCCAAACATGTCTCCCTAATTTACTGAAAGTGACAGGGATGTATTCGTATTTTATGTAAAATATAAAAATTTACCTAGATGGATACACATCGCAATTAATAATTGCGTAATTCACACTCATTCAAATCATACCTGTAATTTATTTAAAACAAAGATAAATGTAGTTGTTGACATGCTCTCTCATCATCATCGTCATCATTTCGTGAAATATTGTCGCTAAAAAGGTGGTTCAAAAACAATACAGCGTATCCTCCTTGCAATTGCAACTAATGAGATGATTATGATGAAGCCAAATATTGTAATGAAGATGATGAGAAGATGAACACAGCAAAGATGATGATGATAAGGTAATTGTATAAAAACGCTGCAACTCATCATCATCATCATTGCGTTATTATCTTTCTTCTATCTTCAAAATTTAAGTTGACAAAAATGGCTTGATAGGAGTTTTAAAAACTGATTAGGGGAGTTATTATACTTTGTGCATTGTTAGTGGAAGAAAATGAGGATATGCAAAACGTACAATATTGGTGTATAGCCATCTTCTTCTTCACCCTTATAATAAAAGTCAGGGATGGATACGCAGTTTGTTATTAATGATGTCCATTAAGAGCATTGTTTCGCCTGAAAGCATTTTTGTAAAACACTATCGTTTTCATCATCATATAAGCATCCATCACCCTATTTACTTACTTCTTCTATGAATGAATGCCTGTAATAACGGTAGACATGTTGTCGTGTACCCATTTTTACAACACTCCGACATTTTCATGTTTGTCTAGAAGGGTTTGCTTGCACTTTGCAGATGCAATTATCTACACAGATTGACGAAAAGCTCTCGAAATCGAAACAAGGATTGACTAAACAGACTTGGCTTGCTTGGCAGCAGTAAATTTGTAAACTTGAAAATTGGTTACATAATTTATAGCACAGTGCCAGTACCATACAACACGCACAAGCCAAAACTAAGCTGCATATAATTATAACAATAATGATTTGTCTTATTTGCATTTTTTACATGAAATAAATAAAGCAGTGACAAAAGTGGAATAGACAAATTAATGCGAAGCAACTTTGATTAGGTATTCCATCCAAAGTAATAAAAGAAATGTAAAAAGGATTGATTAATTTTGATGAAATTTATAGCTGCTGTTGAACAAAAGTGAGGTGAAGGAAAAAAAGTGAATGTTCTGATTCTTCATATAAGCATAGCCTAGAGACCTTCTCAGTTCTCGGTAAAATCATGAATGCAATCTTATCATGACATGATATCCAATAAGATTTTTATCATTATACATATTTTTATGACAGCTAATTTTAACTTGGGACTAATATCAGTATAAAAATGACGTTATGAAAGAAGATACATATTAATTTTTCTTGTGTGAAGTTTTCCCTTCCTCCTTTTCATTTGATCTCTCATGGATTGCCACAGTATACGGAAATTAAGGGAAAATCTATGATTAAAATGTGTGGTTATGTGGCGTGTCTATTATTATTACACTTTAATAATAAT
>JAHZNJ010002427.1:0-10071 GCA_027744475.1 Lepidocyrtus cf. sotoi NNG-2020
AGTGTTAGTGACTGGTAGTGGTAAGTAAGTATGCGAATATGTAAGTAGCCTTAGAACATAATAACCCTTTTTTGCTCTAACATTTTACAAACCATAACTTGCAATTTTTTTTGCTAAGCTCATTTTACTCTTGGTGGTGGTGGTGTTGGTAATAGCATTATGGACCATTCTCTATTTTCTGTGCTACTATGTGACAATGTGTGTGGCCGTGGCGTGGCCATGCTAATCTCGTTGTTGGGTTTTTAGTTTAGTTTAGTTTAGTTTTTGGGTAGACCAGAGTAAGGTCCAAGCCCAAGTCACCAGTCACCGAACAGAGTCCCAACTCATGTCCCAAGTGAATTATAAGTATGTTGTATGTACACAGGAAAGTCATCAGAAGTTTAGTTTAGTTTTTTTAGAGCATACATTGACATTACTACTTTCACTTCCTTAAACCGAGAGATAGAGGCCAGGCAAATTTAATTTATGCTTTTTTACGTAACTACATTTTTTACTTTGCAAGTTATTTTTGCCATTAGGTATGAACGAAAAATGAGTTAGAAATGTAGGAAACCTTTTTTGTTTAGAATTTAGAGTGAAAAATTGCTTGAATTTCCAAATGAACTTTTTGTTAAACAGAAAACTATTTTGTGAAAATATTATTTTACTAAACATCTTCATTATTATTAAATGCCTGACAAAAGTCCAGAAAAATCTGTTTATTTATGTACGCTTTTGTTTCTATTCACATTTTTTCTACTACGTTCCCTTAATAATGATTACTGCTACGCACGATCTTGTAATAGATAAAAAAAATCTTTCCTACTCTCGTGGCAGAGTGGCATTCAGTCATAGTACAGTATAGCGAGAAAATTATGAATTGTTACAATCCAAAATTACCGTTATTCATCATAAAATAGTTTGCGTGCGTTTGCGTTTGCATTTCCCGCTATTTTTTATTCCTGCAAACACAAAAAAAAGAAATATTTAGCACGCCAAAGAGAAAAATGACTAATAATAAATGATAATCACTGTAGTGAGCTGATTTGTAGCAAAACCTGGAAAAACAGAGAAAGAGAGAAAGTAGGCAGTAGTGCCATGCCTGGCAGTAGTGCCATGCCTGGCAGTAGTGCCAGTGCCATTAGTACCAGCTAAAAATATAATGATAATATTTCAATCTTTCAACAGGAGCGTGGAGGATCTACTTAGGTGGTCCAACAAATTTTCGCAACGTTTACGTATACGCAAACTGCTTACAGCAGCAGCAGCAATTTCGACTATAAAAGTACTACTAATGATTATGCAAAATTACACCGAGAGGAACAGAAGGTGAAGAAAATCTGGAGCAAATTTTTTCAGTCAGAAAGCCATTTGTTTCCCAGTTATTACAGCCATTTATTATATTCCACAGTATTATACCTGTCATGGGATGAGTTTACGATATTTAATAATAATAATAACGGAACGAACGGGAGGGAGATGTATTTATTCGTTCTGCATGATGACGCATTGTAATATCATCATTATTACGAATTAATAAACGCGCGCGCGACTAAATATTTTGCATTCACCACTGCATAATAACAGGCGCAATAAGTAAAATGATTTCGCTGGCAGGACTTTTTTTAGTTTTTAAAGAAAATAGAAGAATAGGCTTTTTAGCATCATTTCATTTCATTCGAAGTAAACAAGCCCACTGCGCGGAGTGAGTGAATAAAATAATAAAGTAATATTAGTCCGTAAATAGTCATATTTTTTTCTAAAACTCCCATAAAATGTGTCAGCACGCAGGGAGATGAATGAGTTGCAAATTCCGGAGGATATATAAAATATAAAGTAATGCCTACTACGCAAAATAATAACAATAATAAAATAAAAAATATGAAAAAGCTCGCATAAAGTCTGTACAATAAGTGAGAGAGATCAGAAATACTATATTAAAATATAATACACGAGAGAAAAAAAAGCTCGTGGAAAACGAAAAAGCAAAAAAACATTTATATGAAAAAATGGAGAAAAGATCGGTCCCCATTTATTTTTTTCTAGCAGTAGTAAAGTAATAGTGTGCTGCTGTGTTCTGGCTCTGTGATGATGAGTTATGGTACATGAGTAAAATATAAAATAATGAAGAACTACTGACATATATACATAGATAGGTACACACACATAAAAGAGCGTCTTTTTTATCATAAGAAAAAGGCTCCATGCTAGAAAAAAAGTTAAGTTACGATTACGATACGATACGAAACGAAAGTGAATCGCAATCCACCCAGCAAGCAAGCAAGCTGTGGAGAAATTGTACTCAATCTGCTATAAAAATGGAGAAAATTTTTTTCCTTCTTCCAAACAAACGTACGAACGTAGCTTTTACTAACTACTACAAAGGTTATAAATGGGCAGTACTAGAAGTTCATAAATGTCGGCAGTAATGTGACATGAAGATGACAAAGGAGGTTATATGGTGTTTGGAGCAAACTGTCGTCATTCATAATAAGAAAAAATGAGACGGGAACACACTTTCCCTGTCCGCTTCCCACTTTCTTCATAATATTATATCTTGTAAAGAGAGAAAAAATATAAAAGCAGGAGAATAGTTTTTTTGTCGGGAGGAAGGAAGGACGGCCGTTTTGTAATGTATGCACACACGTTTGCAAAAATAAATTGAAAAGTGAGAATGTGAGTATTCCTTACAGCAAAAGTGTTTTTTTCACCTAAACGACGAATAATATGGAGAAAAAGGAGAAGTCTGCTGTTATTCCATTTTTTTTCTTCAAAAGAAGGCAAAACTGTTTGTTTGCAAATGCTACGAGCTGACTGAGCTTGCTTGGCTTTCTTTCTTGAAGGCTGTTTTTTCTGCTCCTGCCACATCCCACTTTCTTTTTTAATAATATAAAGGTTTCAAGCTGGCTCTTTTCTAAACGGTTTTTCCTTTATACGTAACTTATTAAGTAGGTAGATCGCCTACTGCCTTTTGGCTTGACATTGTGCTGACACATCAGTAGAGGTAGAGTAGTAGGAGTAGCTGGAGTGCCGTCCCGTTTCTTCGTATTCTTTAAATCTTTTGGAAGGAGAGACAACAGACAGCGAATGTTAAAGGCTGTTCCTCCTTTTCTTCTTCTTCTTCTCGTTTTACTTCTTTTTGGATTTCTCTAGACTTATATTATAGCCTTTTTATTTTTTCTATAATAAAGATATGAAAGAAAAAAGAATTGAGTTTGTTCTTGGAATCGATTGAGATTGGGAAACCCCATATCTTTCCGGCAATAAAATCTTGGCTGCCTTTTTGCAAAAAAAAAATATTATCGTTTGTGACATTGCATTGTAAGTAAAGCTCCTCTCAATTCTTTCTTTATACATATAAGCAAACGAGGTAAGGCTTTGTAACTGATTTTCTTCCAAGAGATCAATGGAATCATTCAAAAAAAGTTAAAGAAGAAGTAAGGAAAACAAGGTAGAAGAAAATAATGCCATTTTGTCTACGGATATTCAAAAAGTAAGGTGCAGGTGACCCACCAAAATAAACTTATTTAAATGTTGTTAAATTTCCGAAGTTATATTTTTCTCAAATCGAGGAAGCAAAATTTAATTTGGATGGCAGTAGTTTAAAACCAGTTGAAGCAAACGGTATACCGTTGTTTTAAAATGAAAACATAAACAGACAGAAGCTTAGGGTTTTTTTCTGGAGTCATATATCAAAAGCGTTTAAAATATAAAATCAGTTTATAAATCAGGTGCGTTTATTCTTAACTGTGTAATTTTAATATCAGAGGAAGTTAGGAGAAGATTGCCGTTTACGCCATACGTTGGCATCGTCAGCTTTGTCTCCATTTTATGGAAAAATGTTTTAAAATGTTTTTTAAAAAATTATTAAATATTTCAGCGATGCGACAGCAAGTAAGTAGGCTACTTAAGCCAGAAACCCACAAGCTACTGTCAAAGTTAAAGTTAATGAAGTTTTTTTCGGGAGGTAGGAAGGTAGTTCATAAAATGTAGGCGGCTTAGTTTGAATTTTTAAAATGTAGGAAACCAAAACCAACTTAAAAACTCAACTCAAATTTATTCAGTCTGACTGGTAAAAGCTGACAACAAACAGCTTCATTGCAACCTAACAGTAGTAATAGTTCTCTCTTGGTACCTTTTACAGAAAAATCTTAATGATGACTGATATTCTCCTTCTTTCTTAGGGAAAGAAAGTAGTTTAAACTTAAGAAGGAACAAAAATATTATATTTAATGCAGTCAGTGTCTCTTCTTTTGTGACTACGAAGAGACGACGTATCTAATCTTCTGTTCTACTTTAGCTACTCATAAATTTTCATAAAACATTTTTTTCCTCTCTAAACTCCCACAATGGGAAACACAAAATGGCTTGGCGTGGCATCCCTTAAGTCACTACTACAACGCGATGGCTGCTCCTGTTCTGTTCCTTCCTTTCATTACATTGATATTGTAATAAATTCAAGCCAAGCAGAAGTAACCATTACTTGCTACTACGTAGCGTCGTCGTACAGCCATTATTACCGACAACATTACAATTTGCAAGACAATCTGCTGGTCTTAGGAGAATATTTTTTAAACAAAAATAGCGATGGAAATGATTAGTGAAAGTAACCATACACGAACACATACAAAACGAAAAGTTTCTTTTTTTAAGGATGCGAATGTGCTGACAGACCAAGGTCCCACTCCCATTTGATACTAAAAAAAGAGTTTTTTTCTTTTCTTATGTAATGAACTTGAAATGGCCTATTGAGCATTCAAAATTTGAACGAAATTTGTTTCCGTTCCTGTTGATGTTACAAAAATAAAAATTTAAATGTAAATTTTTTTGCATGTACTTAAGTATATCCCAGCGGACTACAATTCCTTTGAAAAACAAGTTCTGTTCTGTTATTATTAAAGCAAAAAAAACTTTCTACAGATAATTTCTTTGCGGGATGTGGCATCGCAATCGTAATTGTATCGTAACGTAACCTTCAAAAATTTCTCTTCCATTCATTTCATTCCATTTCATTGGTGTTAAGCTTACGAGATAATAATCATAAAGAAAATACAAACAACAAGAACAAGACAAGAGTGTTCTCTTTCTCGTTCGTAGTGCTCCCCATTGTCCTTTGCTCGTCGTTTGTTATTATTACTGAAGAAGATAAGAATTGGTGTTGAAAGTTAAGAGTTAAGTTAAAAGGGAAAAAATGTGTAAAAAGTCGAAAATGGGTTAGCGAAAATGTCTGCTGCCATTGCCATACTATACGAACGATATCTTTGTGACCTACATAAAGTGAGAGCAAAAGAGCATCATCATCATCAGTGAAAGGAAAGGAAAACTATAATAATCATTATCATCAAGAATGATCATAGTTTATTCCTTGTACAACAATAATAATGCAATGCAAAAGTAAAACCAAAATACACACAGCACAGCAGCATCAACAGACCTTCCTTTCCCCATGATATGGGAATGGCACAGACAAATAGGTGGAAGAATAAAAAATTACTCCATGTGGCGGTGGTGGTGGCTTGTCTTTTTTCTGAATATTACTACGCTATATAGCTTTTGTTAGTTTTGGTTTGGCCTCTATTTCTATTCCCTTCTCCTCTTCCTTCTAAAAACTTTTTTGAATTCAGCAGCATCCATTTCCATTAGTAGCTTTTTTATGGAATGAAATGAAATGACTTTGGTGCATATGTCGGCTGTGCGTTTGTCGTTGTCGTTGTCGTTGGTAGCTGGATAGGGAATTGGGAGAGAGATCCACGGAAAAAGAAGAAGAAGAGAAGGGAAAGATAAGAAAAACCGGAATAATAATAGTACGGAAGTGAAATGGGAATGTGAATGAATAAAAAAAGAAGAAGAAAAAAGTTTTTTTCTAGACGACAGAGGTTCATTCAAAATATTCGGTAATTACCTAATAATACAAAAAGCTTGCACCACCATCATCACCAGTAACTATTTTTTATTTTAAAAGTTTGCTTTCTTCACAAGCAATAGAGGAAAGAGGGGAATCTCATGATGATCGTGTGTGAGAGAAAGAGAGAATGAAAATGAAGTGCAGAAATGCTTGTTTGGAGTTGTAAATGTTATGTAGGTAATTTTGTTACTACTGTACATACTTGAGTTGAATCGTGTATGTGTGTGTGTAGCTGAAAGCTGTACGTACGTGGGGACAGTTGATAAAGCGGAATAATTCTCATTATGAAACTAAAACTACGCTCTATTTAGTCTTTTGTGTTTTCAATACTTATACTTACTAAAAAAGTGGAAGTAAATTGCTCCCACTTTACTTACTTCTTACTTCTTACTTTGCTGGCTGTTACAATGTAAAATATCATTCCACTCCACGCGCTTTTTAAACATATTAAAGAAAGTTACGAAGAAGAGAGTGAGTGCATAGTTTAGTTTTTGCCCTCTAAAAAAAGTAGGTCGGCGGGACGAAAAGAGAAGAGACATTAAAATAATCATTTATAACGAGAAGAAAGCATACATACAAGCATATGAGCATCATCATTATCATGATCTTAGAGAATGCTATGAAGAAAGTCGGTTATTGGGTTTGTTGGCTTATCAGCAGCACTTCGTTTGTTGGCAATGAAAAATTTATTAAGTGTGGAACTGGAATTGTATGGGGAAGGCCGCCAAGAATGAGATTTCCATTTTTGATCATAAACTTCTTTCCTTTTCATTGGCTGTTAAAGTTTACCTCTTCTTTCAACTTACGAACAGTTATAATATTTGCTTTTCTGAAGAACATTTACTAGAACGTAAAAAAAACTTTGTACTTACCACGGTGAGCTTCAGCAACGGAGGCTCTATTATGGTGGGAGAAGCTGCTTTCTTGCGCGACGACAGAGGAAGCTTCATCGAGTCCTCCACCTCCTCCTCTTACCGACAAATACCACGGGGTATGGCCACTCTCACTCCCGGCAGCAATAATTAGTGAAAAGATTATGTAAATTTGCCATACAGCCTTATTATTAGGAGAAGAAGTAACTGCCATCGTGGTGGTGGTGCGGGTGGTAATGTCCCGTATTATTCCAATTGCCATCCTTCTTCTCTGGATAATTTACACAAGCTGTGCTATGCTATGGATATGCTGCTTTCTGGTTCTTGGAATGCAGTGGGGTAATTGGGAAGGTTCTTTCTCCTTTCAGTAATTTCCTTTCAACTTCAACAAGAGAATACCTGCAAATAAAATTACATGTGCATAAGTAATTAGTTCTGAATTGTTAAACTGCCATCGTGGTGGTGGTGGTGCGGGTGGTAATGGCCCGTATTATTCCAATTGCCATTCTTCTTCTCTGGATAATTTACACAAGCTGTGCTATGGATATGCTGCTTTCTGGTGCAGTGGGGTAATTGGGAAGGTTGTTTCTCCTTTCAGTAATTTCCTTTCAACTTCAACAAGAGAATACCTGCAAATAAAATTACATGTGCATAAGTAATTAGTTCTGACATGAGTTGCTTCATCTTACTTTCTATTAGAATTGAGGAGAGCTACGAAGTTGAGAAGGGTGATTAAGGTAATGTAAGGAAAAATTACATTTCTATGATTTTTGTAAGAATTTGCGAAGACATTTGTGCATTTAGTAATGTAATAATTAGAATGTTGAAAATTATTCAAAAAGCGTTAGTCTCCAATAATTGCTTGACTTAACAAATCCTCTTTTATTCTTAAACAAAGGAAATACAACCAACTAAAATTACCAACCAATCAAATTGATGCTGATTGGCTCGATGAAAGTTTAAGACTCAAAAATTCATATCAATTTTACCGTCTCTTTTGTTAAAGTAATTTAATCTCAAAAGGAAGAATATAATTTTCGGGAGAAAAGTAGCCTAATTTAAGCAAACTACAGAACAAAGATCATGAAGGGGTTTATAGCACAAATATGAGGCTACTGAAAATGAGACTGAATGAATGAGTCAAGTAAACAAGAAATTCAAAGAAGTCGTATTTCCTTTGTCTCACTTATTTACTTTCAGCTAGAATATCACTTCATTCAGTAAAATTCATGCACAATAGTTACAAAATGAGAACATGTTGCATGGGCATGAGAATTTTCTCTGAGAGGAAATGGAGAAGGTGTCATTAAAGTTTTCAAGAAAAGAGTGAAAGTGACTGCTGCTCTGCTACTTGCCACTGCCACTTCTCATTTCAGGGAAAAGAGCTTTGTTTTCTTCTCATGCAATAATACTTTTCAACTAAAGTAGATTTATATCATATCTAGATTCTAGACTTCCTCTTTCAACATTTGCATTTTGTGCTACGCTACACTACACGCCCATTCAACTGCCCGAATGATTAGCTCACTCAATATTAATGAATTTTGAAAGAGTTTCGTTATTCATGAGAAGAGGAAACTAGAGTAGAAGTAAGCAACCTGGAAGGAAGAACTCTGTTCTTATGGCAAGTTACGTTAGCGGAAGTATATGATGAAGCTCATCGTAAGCTTACATTATTACAAGATCAGTATCATCAAAGAAGAATCGCGAGTGTGTGTAGAACATTTGCCTATTTCTTCACAATAACTTCCTGGTTGGATTACTTTTGAATATCATTATGTACTGTGCCTGTTTTGTAGTTTACTTTATCAGTATCTATCTAGTAAATCCTCTAGTGACAACTCTCCGTCTGTCATTCCTTAATCAAATAAAATCAGACCAGACGCGAGTTACACACGACACGACAGGCAGGCTTATTTAACTTCCAGCTCTACATAGATAAGGATAAAGTGACTGACTGGTGGAATTACGAAATATACTCGAGAGAAAGCTGGAAAGTTAAAACTAAAACAATGCTTTGTTGTTTGTTCGTTGTTAGTTTTATTTTCTTCAATCCAAAAAATATTTATTTCATCCGTTTCATCATAAAATATTATTTATGATAAGCAAAATAATGAATAAAAGTTAAAGCAGCCTGCTTCTATGAAATTTCCCGAAAAAAATAGCTCGTATGATTTTTAGGTACTCCCGAGAACTGAATATTTTTTATGTAAAAAATTTAATCATATATGAAACTAAATATCAAAATAATGCATCACTGCATAGAAAATCATTATATTTATGTTTGACCTACTATTTTGTTACTGAATTCCCATTTTCCCATCAAAAACATTTACATACATAAAATTTTGTAATTCTATTCCATGCGCAGAAATCTCCCAAACAAAATGTTGCTTGAGGCAAAACCATGAATGAGAACGCAACATCACTGCTGCACTGCTACTTACTGAAAATTCATGAGTACTAGTTCAGTAAAAGTTCTAGTTCGAATTTCTAAACCACAAGTAAAGTACAAAGCATGCTTTGCAGCTACTAAAAACCGATATCAATCTTTACATAGGAAATTCATAAAACAGGGAACGAAACGAACACAGAAACATTTTCACTTTTTTCCCATCATCATCATCATCACCATCGTCATCGACGTATGAACGAACCTTTTTCCTATTGCATTGTGGCAAAATGCCTTCACCGCACTCCAAAATAATGATTTCTATAGAAAGTAAAAAGTAAAGTAGAGTAATGGAATCTCTCTTTCTCTTTCATTTCACTCTTCTCTTCATTTCAAGCAGTAGCACCCTCTCCTCATAAACTCACACATCTTCTTACCA
This sequence comes from Lepidocyrtus cf. sotoi NNG-2020, assembly GCA_027744475.1. Classification (NCBI taxonomy): domain Eukaryota; kingdom Metazoa; phylum Arthropoda; class Collembola; order Entomobryomorpha; family Entomobryidae; genus Lepidocyrtus; species Lepidocyrtus cf. sotoi NNG-2020. The sequence goes on from JAHZNJ010002427.1 coordinate 9,588, forward strand.
TTCATATTACAGTAATGCAGCTAGTTACTCCAGTTTAAGTGTAACATGAGTTAAAATGTCCAAGTAAAGTAAAAAAAAAGTGAAGTAGTAGAAGTAGCATGCAGTAGTGATGCTGTGAAAGTGGCCCATTTAAAATGCAAATATTCATCTCTGTTACTACGACTAACTCGACTTTACACTAATTTTTATTCTCCCTTTCACTGCCGCCAACATCCACCACCACCGAAAGAAATTCTATTCATACGTACTACTGGAATGGAATAATACATTAGATTTTTTTCTAGGACGTTTTAGGTTACTTTACACCACCACCACCACCTACATCTCTGTTTGCACTTTTTTACATGCATACGAGAAGAAGAAGAAGAAAGAAGAAGAAAGAAGAAGAATTCAACACTTTACTTTGCTCTTGTTCTCTTTAAGCGTAATAAATGTGGGTGTTTGACTAGAGGAGCTGACTCCGTATCTTGGTTTGCCGTTGCCT
>JAHZNJ010002428.1:0-22758 GCA_027744475.1 Lepidocyrtus cf. sotoi NNG-2020
AATATTTTATCAAAAAGTCAAAACGGCAATTTCCCCGATGACTTTTTGAAAATTATGCTCCCCATTTCCCCCAAAAAGTCCAATTTCCCCGCCCTCAATTTCCCTCATGGACGAACCTTGGCTAAAATTAGTATTTTTTATGATGACAGAAAGCAAAAAATATGAAAGAAACAACAACGATGACAACAACGACGAATGGAATAATAATAAAAAACATGAACGAACAAAATTGGCAGACATGACAAAATTAGTTTATACAACTTTAACAACAACAACAAAAAACAGCAACGAAAAATAGCAATATTAACAGACATTATATGCACTTGGATCAAACTAAACAAAAAAATGTATTTTATTATGGACAATAAAAATCGTGTATTAGCTGCCAACATTTAAAATGGTTTGTTACGTTGTTGTTGCTGCTGAATTCGTTTTTCGTAAAAAATAATATTGTAGTAAATCTCCATTTCCCCCACCATCACCGTCATCATCATAATCATCATCATATAATTTTTTTTCTATCTGGAAGGAAGGAAGGCAGCAGTTTAGTTATTTTGTTGTTGCTGTTAGATCGAATGGGTAATAGAGAAATGGGAAGTGGCATGGCGGTGCTGCTGTTGGCGGCGGCAATAGTGATAGTAAATGCATAAATGTTTATGCAAATATTTGTACACGGTTCAATGCAATTTTGTTGTCATGAGATTATGTATTAGATATGAGAATAGAGAGAGAGAGAGAGAATTTGTGAGCGGAAGAAGAAGAAGGAAAAGGGGAAAATAACTTTCTTCTCCCACAACAGGAATAGAAAAAATACTTTTTACTATTACAGAGAATACTAACTACAAATTCATACATACATTTTTTGGTATGTATGTATACGTAGAGCAAAGCATGATGGCATGACTGTTGTTGTTGTTGCTGTTTGTGGTGGTGGGTGACTTTGACAATATAAATTAGAAAGAAATACTAGAGAAAGAGAAAAAAAATTACGATATATAATATTATATTGTAGTATAGTGGGTAAAGTAAACTGTCATCTATATTTTCTATATTAGTTCAACATAATATTATTATAAGGAAAAAATATCTGTGTAAACAGCAATGCTATTTCCGAATTATGTACATAATATGCATGTATGTAATGTATTTCTGTATTTTACTGTGTAAGTTAAGTAGCCACAACATCCTTTCATAATGCTACACTGCTTGGAACAAGACAAAAATAATTTATCATCATTATGCACATATACAAATATATTGGTTTCGTTCAGGATAAAATACTTTTTCCCGTTTTTTTCTATTTGGGCTACTACAACACAAAAATTACCTTACTGGAAGGAGAAAACAACAGGAAGAGGGAGCGTTATTATTATTATTAGTATGAATTCCCATGGATGCAGTGTAATGCAATGCAACCATTTTTCAATGCTTCTATAGCAAAAACGGAAAGCAAAAATACAGAGAGGGACCCAACTTCATTGTCGTCATCAACATGATGTGGGTAAAGCCTATACAAATATATTAGAGACATACAATAAAAATCTATGTGTGTTCTAGTAACTGTAGTAATAGTAGTAGCTGAAGAAAACAAATATGGGAAATCGAAAGTGACTGGAAATAACAATAGATCAGTGTCAAAGGATTTTTCAGGAAGGCAGCTGGAATATATTAGTTCCACGCAGACATACATAAGTACATACATACTTATCTAATAATAATAAATATTTGTAGTGTCGTTCAGTAATAGGTATATAATATGGATAGTCTTGGAAGGGAGATATTGGGGATGGGGACTAAACTGCTTTTGGTTTTATTTTGGTCTTCTCTCTCTCTTTTATCCTTCCTTCCTCCTCTACTTTCTTTTAGCATTTCTTCTTCTTCTTCTTTTCTCATTTCGAGATTTTTTGGTAAAAGTCTGCTTTTTTATCGTTTTTTTTCTTTCTTTCTACTTACTGAATGCGTATAGGTATGCAGTATGCACCTACTACTACTTCTGTTTGTGAGCTAGCATAGCATTATGTTTACAATTTCTTCTGAAACGTCGGAGCGGAAGCTGCTGCTCACTCCTGTTTCTGTCTCTGGGATTATTTTTATTATTATTATTATGCTTATAGGGACTTCGAAGAGACAGTGCAGTAGAAAGTAGATGGAGAAGAAGAGTTAAAATGGAGTAAACCCAAAACAACGACAACAACAACACACAAACTACAGAACGCAGCTAAACATAGTAAGAGTAGCAGCATTGCATCGTAGTTTGTAGTTAGATTTGAAGGTAATATTGGCAGAATTTTGAATGGCAGAATTTTATTAACCGCCTTACCATTTTTATTCCGTCTTTTATGGAAAAATTCCGTAGCTGCATTCACTTTTTGAAGATTTGGGAGGAGGGAAAAACCACATACATGTCTAATCATCTGCAATAATGATATCTATTGGGAAGTTTAAAAAAGCGAAGGAAGCAAAATTGAATCTTACAATTTTCTTCAGTTTGGACTGCAACGACAACGGTATAATAATGGGGACAGTGTTTTGACATTGAAGTATTGAAAGTATAAAAGTCTATATTTATCTTCCACTTCTACTAGTACATATTCGTTCGTTCGATACTTATTCCACTCTAAGTGTAATTTTGTTTTTGAAGAAGGAGAAATAAATGTTTTGTGGTGATGATGGTGGTACTACTGGTAAAAGCTGCGGGGGAAAATAAGAGCGTGGTTTACACAGGTATGAAAAATAAGATGATAATGATGAAGATGATGTGCTATAATAACATTATATGTGCTTACTTTTTATATTTAAGTGGATGCAACTCATATCAAACGTTCAGCAACAACGGCGGCAGCAGCAGTAGGGCAGCTTTTTTTATTTCCTTTCTTTTCTGCTGCTGCTGCTGCGAGTGCATTTGCGATAAAGGATAAATAATTTCAGATTTTCTTTTCCCATTTTTGCCTCATTCTTTTCATTTTCTTTCTGCTGCTGAGTCTTCCCCTTTTTTCCTTCTTGTTAAAGCCTTTATTCACTCTCTAAAGATGATGATGATGGTAATATTAGATTCTTCTCTGACATAACTATCTGAATTGCTCTCATGCCAAAAACACACCATTACTCCATTTTTACACGTCGCTTTCATCATCATTTTCAACAACACTTACTACAAATATATAATACGTAGCTATATTATACGATATATTGGAAATATTACTAGTATTATTTTAGCGTTATGTTTTTCTCCATTCCTGAAAAAAGAAACGTATCTGTCTATCTATATAGCGAAAAAATCCAGTTTTTTATTATATAATTTGAGTCGTTTCTTTGTCATCATCATCATCATCGAGCTATTTCAACACAAAGTATAGCTTGTACGTTAACGTTACGTAAGCAATTTACTTCAACTGTGTTCTAACAAACATCAAAAACTAAATTGATGGAAATGTCTGTCAACTTTGTTTTAAAGATCTTCAAAGGCAAGCATACAAGCATCTTCCTTCCAGAAACAATTTTTTTCCTTTCATTTTCCTATTTTTTTTGTTTTGCTAGAATGTAATTTTTTCTTACTTTTTTTTGGACCTGTCAACAAATAAAACAGCAAAGTAAGGAATCAAAGCAGAATGAAGCTTGTTCCACAAGAAGTAAAGCGAAGCAAAAAATTCGAAGCATCGTCGTTTGTACAAAAAACGCAGAGCAGAGACTTTCAATCTCAATGCAAAATCAAATTTAACATTCCTTTAACAGATTGCTTTGCCATTTTCATTTTTCAATCTACTACGATTAGAAAGCCATCAAAGAGTAAGAAAAAGTAAATCAGAAATTCTCCATTCTGCATTTTTTCACAAAACAAAATTGCGTAGCGTAGATAAAATGTAATATTTTATAACCATGCGTGTTGGTGACGCTGTTGTGTGCAAATTTGGAAAATTCAATTTGCAATTGTTGTGGTTATGGAATTCGGACTGTGTTCTACTGTAAATTCCAGAAACCAGAGGGCTCAAAGAAAATGACAGATTTGTATGTTTTTAACATTCCTCTTCTCTGGGAACAAAGTAAAGCTAAAACCAGAATTTTGAAACCAGGTTTTTTCTTCGATTGAATGGTAAATTAACTTGACATAAAATAAATAATACAATAATAGGAGAAAAAAATTAGCAGTGTTCCCCATCAACAGTTAAAGCACTACTGTAGGATATTGGAAACCCAATAAATATTTTAAAAAGTAATTTATTGTATAATTTTAGTATGTAGATGGTCGTTAGAATTTCATTCGTCTCTTTCTTTTTGGTCGATGCGATGGTATTTCACAGTAACTGTCCCTGGATACTCCGACCGAGTACTCAGCTAACCCTTCTGTTTCAAGCTGTTCCATTACAGTACAGCTACTGATACTACTGCGGCTGCTGCTACTGATCGAAAAGAGTGGCAGGGAAGGAAGGAGACTTTCTTTTCTGTCATCAAAAGAGACGTAAAAAGAACGTAACGACGAACTTATTATTGAGGTTTTGTAAAGTTTAGGAGGAAAGAGAGAAAGAGAAGAGGAGAAGCCGTTCTTGATTTTTCTCTCCTTTCATAGTCATCATCATCATATTTTTCTCCCTATTGCTGACTTTAACTGGTTCCTTCGTAGGACAATTCAGATCCAAACCGACCCAAACCAGCAGCAGCCGCAGCAGTCATGGATCTTTTCTTCACTTCTCCAAATTCCTCTTTACATTCCAAGAAAAATCAATAACACATTGATATTCATATTGGAAATGCCAGTCAGAATGTTATGAAAGACGTAGAGGAAGCCAATAGTAGGGCACCGAGAGAAGAGAGGAAAACTGTTATCCGATTTCTCTCTCTCTCTCTCTCTCTCTCTCTCTCTCTCTCTTTCTTTCCCTCCCTCTCCATCTGCTTTTCTTTCTATAGCCTTCTCTTCTCCTTCTTCTCTATGCTTATGGTTTTCTTCCTTTCTACCTGCTGCACTCACTCAACTCTCAGTTTTAAATTTCTGCTGTTCTTTCTTTTCTTGAGAAAAGAAAATCTGAAGAACATATTAAGTGGATGTTATGTGTGTGTGACTCAACTCAACTCGACCGCTTTTCATCTTCCTCTTCTCCTTCCCCGGTGCTTGCTTCTGCTGCTGCTGCTCCTTCTCCGTTTATAAAAGAAATTTACTACTATCTATTCCTACTACACGGGAGACGGAAAAAAATATTATGTAGAAGGAAGGCGTTTTAAGCTTAAAACCATTTTCCATATTATTCCACAGCAGCAGCAACATCATTTTCAAGAAAAATAGTTTCTATTTTTTATATGTTGAAGAAGAAGAATAAGAAGAAGGAGAAGGAGATAAGCTCTTAAAAACGATGCTCTTGTTCTCTTTCTCTTCTGCAATGCATACACGTGTTACGCAAACATCACAATCACAAAATATTATATAGCTTTAGCTCCAGCCTCAGCTTCTTTAAAAAGGCAGCAGCAGCACCACCAACAGCAGCAAAATCTTTAAAAGGAAGTTAGTAAAAAGAAGGATCCCAGCGAACATCTCTTAACCTATTCCATTCCCACTCCTCAGTCTTCGCCGTCGTAATATTAGTATAATATCTATTTTACTACAAGAAAAGCAGAGCGAGGCAGAAGAAAAAGAAGAAGACGAAGAAAAATAAGTGCCTGTGTGACTGTTGTGACGCGATTGCTATCGGATTCGGATACGCCGGAATAAGAAAGGCTTTACCACCACACCATAGTATTTGTGCTAATATAAAATGAATATATTATAACCAGAAAAACAGATTTGATGGAGAAGAAGAAGAGAGAGGAAGCTGGAAAAGTATAAATAGGAAACGAATCTCTGTGTGATATCCTTTTACGCTTTAACTTTACTGCTAAGAGAGAACCGCCAAAAAAATAGGAGGACGATAGGAAAGGAAAAAAAAGAAAAAATAGAGAAAAGGAGGACGACGACGACGAGGAAAAAAATATGAAGGTTTTTTTCTTATTTCGGCTGCTCTTATGTTGCTCTAATAATGTTACTCCAATACATAAACTCTTTACTGCTACTACACAAAAATGGCTTATAAATTTGAAATGCGAATTTTTTTTACAATCTTGTAAATGTAAAGTTTTTTTTCTTCTAAACTTGTAAAATATGTATACCTATGTATAGCACTACAAATAGGTAGATAAATCTTCATCCATCAGCCGAGAAAAGGAGAAAAGAAGAAAAAAAGAATATTTTTTTCATAGTGCATGGAGGAACGAATCACTATGATTTCTGTATCAGTGTCGTCGTCGCAAAAAGGAAAATAGCAGCTACTTTTCCTACATAACCCAGCATTACCGCAGAAGCACCACCGCTGCTGCCACGGCTGCTGCTGCTTTTTTTGCTATGAGAATGACAACGACGACGATCACCGTCTTATTGGAGGGTGGAGGATCCCAACTGGTAAATCTAATATATTATAGTACTACAAAATGTACATATCAAAAGAGATCAGTAGCCCTGCTGCTGCTGCTACCACTACTACTGGATATGGTATGGTTTTCCCTCCGTTTCTTGGTTCTTCTTCTTCTCCTTCTTGGTTTTTTTTCACTGGAGTGAAAAAAATTGATTTAAGAAGTTGTGGCTGCTGTGTGGAGGCTCTCTGTGGTGGCTGCTGCGGTGGATGGATAGATGGTAATGGTGGCATCATGGCGGTTTTATAGAAAACGATGTGATGTGGTGGTGGGTGGATGGTGTGGTGACAGTGGTGTATGTGTATGACTATGAGTGTGTGTAAGTCGTGCGTGTCTATGCATTATTCCCAAAGAAAATGACGACGACGATGAAGAAGAAGAAAAAAGAGGAAGACGAGGTCGACTAAGACGAAATGGATATAAGGACGGATGGGATGAAAGAGAGAGAAAGCCAAAAACGGAATATTTTAATGCATATGAGAAGGTTCATATGTCCATTAATGTGACCAATCTATCATCTTATAAAAATGATACGTTTCATTATATTTTTTCATAAAAAAAGAGAAAAAAACGAAAAAGGACATAATATCTAAAGAGGAGAGGAAAGGAGAGACGAACAAGTAAATTCCTTTTTATCTTGAAAAGTTTAGTAGATGAAAACTAAGTAAAGAGGCAGCAGCAAAAGAAGAGAAAACCTATCAAAAGGTTTATCGATCTTTTTCCTCTTCCTTTCTACTTTTTCTGCTTCTTCATTTGCTCTTTTTCCAGTAAAAGCTGTGTTTATTAGATGAGATGAATTATAAAAAAAGTGAAAGGATTATGTGATTGCTCTTAGCTAAAAACGAAAAAATTATTATTCTTTGTATACGTATTCAATAGGGATCAGAGCATTACTCGACTTCTTTTTTTTCTTCTTTATGTTTTTTAAAGGGCATACATACATGGTCGTCGTCGAAGTCCTCTTCTTCTCAATTTTCTTTTTCTAGCAGTATTCCTTTTTTACTCTTTTCTTTCCCTTTGCATCCACCATGAAGCCTTCTTAATATAATAAGAAAAATATACATCATAAAAGGATGAATGACTTGTCTTGAATAGACACATGCAGAGCAAAGTCATCCATAACTTTTTTATAAATAAACATCAAGAAAAACGGAGTGAGCTGCTACCATACCACCACCAAAAGTATATTCTACGAAAAATAGTCAAGGAGTTTACTTCTTTCATGAATGAAAAAATCTTTGTAGTTTATTAATAGATAAAATAGCAACGAGTAAAAGAGAGAGAGAGAGAGAGTGATAGCGTTTGAGTGAGAGAACCTAAGTGAAAAGGTTTTTTGTTGTTGGAGAAAAAAGCGCACAGAAGAAGACGAAGAAGCAGTAGTAGCAGCAAAAACATAAGTGCATTAAAAATATTATTCTAAGAAAATAATATCTCTCAAGAGGGTTTTATTGGCGTACATTTATGTACATATTACTATGTAAATAAATAGGAGTATGCATGTATGTACATTTGCATGATGCATTTATTATACATAATTGAATTTTCATTTTTTAAGGAAATAAAAGAAGAGATTATTACTTCCACTACTGCGTAGTAGTATTTTTATTTTTATTCTGCAATAAAGACATAAATATAAAATAACAATAAAATCAAATTTAAATAGCACGATTCTTGCAATGCAATTTATTTTTAATTTCAGTAGTGATTGTAAGTGAAAATGTCTAACAATGCAGCACCAAAAATTCTAAATAAATCTTGCAGAGAATGTAGAATAAAACTAAGTGGATGCGCATGTCAGTATAAAAATACCATCTCTGGTTTAGTTGTACAAATATTTAGAACCAGAAAAAATTTATGTGTCAATCCTCATACATCTGGACCGTATATTTATTAATCAAAAGTTTCCACACAACATCTTTCAAACAAGAAAAAAAACGAGCTTCATCGGTTTTTTATTGGCGGGAGGTATGATAATATGTTATCCGTTCATTTGAACTGAACAGCATCCTTCGCCGCGCCGTAGTCATTCATTGTCGCGTCGCTTGAGTTTGAATTATGAGATTTCTTATTATTAATCTCCTTTCGATTCGATTTAGTAAAACTATTTCCAATACCGATGTAGTATGTGCTAGCACGATTTTCTCTACTCTCCCTTCTTCAGCAAAGTCCGTGACTGACATGGACAGAAAGAGAAACATCGCAAAACATTTTTTTTTACTCCTTTTAACTTAACAGCCTGTTTCTTCTACTTCTTCGAATTCCTTTTAACTTCCATAAATTACTTTTGTACGAAAGTTCAGTAATATGAGAAAATTTACAGCTAGCAGCAGCAGCATCAACACCACTGTTTCAACATCATCTTAACGACAACGGTGTATCGGATCGAATCTTTTTCTCCGTCTCCTTTTTCTCTTCTGCTGAACTGATTAGAATTAGAAATACGTGGGTAGGAAGAGCAGAATGAGTGAGAAAAGAGAGGTGAATTTAATTTCGCATTCACTAAAAAAGAAAAAAAATCTTTTCACAGACGCACCATCATCATTATCATCACCGCCGCCACAACCACCGCCACCTCCACCAGCGCATCTAAAAATGAGAAGTGGAACTTTTAAATTTCACCGGATCGTTTACAAGACATTGATATATTGCTGGCAAAGTTTTTTTAAAGAAAAAAAACGAAATTAATCGATATACAGTCTAATTCTAGACTTTTGCAGCGCGAGCAATCTAAAAAAAGTGTAAGTAAGTTTGGTTGGCTAGCTGGTGGTAGTGTAGCTGATGTAAAACAGTAAAACTTTCCCCTGTCGACTGTCTTGCTAAAAACCTACTTTAGTAAGCAAGTCTCTGTTTTCAAAACAAGCTTTTATTATTAAGTTTTGTGTTTTCAATTTTTTATGTGTTTATGATAAAGAGGAGAAGAGCAAATACACTTAATAAATATAAACTTTTTACGCGATACAGTTTATTGCTTGAATTAACGACTTTCCATAATAATATTTATAATATAGCAATACAGTAATACGGTGATCAACTTAATTTGTTAATGTAATTTTCTTTTTAAATTTACGATGGATTATCATTAAAACATAAACCTGCTGTTATTGCTGCGCTCTGTTCCAATTTCTCCCTTTGACAAATAAGCACGGGTTTTATTTTTTATTTTTGATTTTAAACTGTACCGGTTTTAAATTTGTTTTTAATGTACTGTTTTATTAAAACTTAAGCAAGAAATAAAAATACTTTTATGTACGAGTCTTACAGCTTGTCCTCATTAAACTAGGAAACTTAAAAAAATTTAGAATTTTTACAGTAAATTAAATTCATAAGAGGTAGGAGGTTAGAGAGAGGTTAACGTAGCGATAGCGAGCACCACCACCAAATAAGGAGAATCACGTTTGAACTGAGCTGAACTGAACTAACAAACATTTTTTTCCTGTCAAGAATAATTATCTCGAGTGAATATTTTTTTTAAAGTTTGCTTTTCTGAAGTGGTGGTGGATCGGTGGCTGCAAAGTTTCAATTTTTTTACACCAACGTACAAGTAACTATCAACGCTCTCGTTATTATCATCATCACTTCTTCTACAATAACAAGTAGAGTTCTCCCATTACACATTATTACACAAGTCTCAATTCTAAAATGTTTTTAGGGAATTTGATAGGAGATAGTAAAGAGAGAGAGAGAGAGAGAGAGAGTAAGGGGCGGTGTAGTTTGACGCTAATTTTTGGTTGGATGGGTGGTTAACAGATGCCATCAAGTTTTAATTCATATAAAGCACTTCTTTTTATTTACCATTTCTATTCCTGTTGCTTTTTCCCGTTTGCTTTAAAGGATCTTCTATTTCGAGGAGGAAGTTCCTTTTTCAAACAAAGCAACTGTAAAAGTCTTTTGGTGCAATAAATTCATACGTTAGTATGTTTGTGTGTCGTGGATTGCTAATAAAATTTTAATGTGATGTTAATATGCTGAAAACTACTTACACGAATATAATAATATTTAAGAGTCTAGCACACGACACATCTCTTCTCCTTGACAATTTAATGAGATACTTAAATCTATACCACTGCTGCTGCTGCTGCTACACTACAGTACACACTAACTTCAGTCTGCAATTTACTTTACTTGTGTACATTAAAAATGAAAAATAAACGCTTACAAAGCAAACGGTGTAAATGCTAGCTTGAAGAAAAGCACCATATTTGCCCACCCGTGCCATATTTCGGTTACTCGTGCTATATTTGGGTTAATCGCCCCTTGACCTTGACCCTCAATTTGCGTATGAAAGCCATAACAATAAAATGCAGTGATAGGCAATGGAAGCTTCTTTCAGTGCAATGCGTTGAATTATATGGTTGAACTGACACTTTCACTTCCTACGCTGGAAGTGTCCAATTGACTACGCTGAAAAACAATAGGGGTAACTCACTCTCACTACGTTCGAGCTCGTAATAACAGCTATAAGCATCAGCAACAAAGTAAAAGTAACGAAACTCCTTTGAATTAAATTTTTTGAGAGAGAGAAATTTTCCATTTTGCAAGAGAAAATGTATGGAACCGTGATTTTTTTCGCTTTTCACACTCAAATTCACACACTCACTTTAATTTTACGTACTTGCTCACTATACTATGCATGAGTTTTTTATTTTTTGTAAAAAGTAAGAGGAGGAGGAGGACGAAAGTAAATTCGATGTGCATTCATGTAAAAAAAGTTACGAAGGATATAATTTGGATACTGTACGTAGGTGTATTTAAGTACGTATAGTAAATTAACGTGTGTGACATAAAAGTGTTGCTTTGCTGTTGCTTCTCCACAACACGTGTTAGTGGAAGCCTACACTTCAGTTCACTTCTTCTGAATCAAATCAGAAATCAAGTGCGCATAAGATAATGTAGAAGAAATAACGTTGTACACTTAAACTATTGAAATAATTGCTATCTATTTGCCTATTTAAAAAACAACTTCAAAAAATAACATGATGGGTGAAAAACTCGGCTACAAATCTACAATTAACGTATCTCTATCCCTTTTTATTTATTATTTTTTAAAAAATAACATATTACAGAGAAAACTTCTAGTGCTCTTGTGAGACAGCTTATGTGTGTAGATAGAAGTAAAAATGAAACGAAATGAGATTCTGTAAAGCTGCTGCTGCTGTTATGTTGGTTAGCTTTTTTCGTCTTTGGTATAAAAACACTTTGCCTTTGAATTAAATTTTTTTGCTTTTTTCTATCTCCGTTTTTTGCTCTTTCTCATATGCTTACTCATCATCGTCATCATTTTAGCATAAAATAATACTTTTACTGCCACCATCATCGTCGTCATCATAAACATAGATGGACGTAGTAGTTCCTCTCTCTCTCTCCATTTCTCGCTTTTCTTTTTGGTTTTTGTAATAAAAAACTAAAAAGAGAAGAATATTATTACCGATGCTGCTTCCTCTTCAAAACAGCTAAAATACAAGAAAACGTTGTCCAAGTTTTTACAGCCGCCGTCCTAATCTTTTCTGGCTGTGACGAGGCTGTAAGTAAGACTACAAGACCATGCCTAAAGGAAGATGTTATTATTATTATAGTGAGTGCAGTGCATAGCCAAAGCAGTAAGACCTTTAAGAGAGTGACGATGAGCAATGCTATTTGAGGGGGGAAAAAATCTAACTAGTCAACTCAGCAGATCTTGCTTTTCATATTATTTTTTCTGTAGAGAAGAAAAAAAGGAGAGAGAGAAGAAATAGAACAAAAGAGAAAGAAAAACTTTTAGTATTATGAAAAGAAATATTATAGAGATAGGAAGCAACAAGAACAAAGAGTTTTATCCTACTTCCTCTCTACATTAAAAGAGTGTGAGATATATTGTGCGATAAGTATGATGATATTATGATATGACGAGAGATCAAGTAGCGAGGAAGAAAAAAGAGAGAGAGAAATTGCATTGCATATGCAAAATTTTACATCAATTTTTTTCTTTTTTCTCACTCGATCTCTCATAGTTAGACGAATTATTCTTCTACTTCTCATAAAATATTTTACTGGGATATTGCATTAAAAATAAAAAAAGGAGCTACGTAAAACGAAAATAGAGAGACAGAGAGACAGAAGGAGAGACTATGGAGGAAACTGCTTCCACTCTCTACCCTCAACTCTTTACATCCAAAACTGCAACGCAGACTTGGCCTTTTTTTTAAAAAAAAAATCTACAGTGTAGCGGGAAAAAGAGAGATAGAAAGGGAGACTAAAAAACGAGGAAAAGAGAATGAAAAAATTTCTGTTGTTAGGCTGTCTTCATCGTCGTACTTTTTTTCTCCTCTACTACTGCTCCGGTCTTACATCCTCGATAACTTCTACTTGGAAAATTACACTCAAAAGAAGATAGAGATTTCAGAGAAAGGCAGAAAAGCAGTCCATTTTTGTGGAGGCCAGTCAGTTTTTATCCAGAGAACTGAAATAGAGATGATGATGTGAGGAGGAGCAGGAGTGGGCTGGCTGCCTGGCTGGTAAAACTAACATAACCGTTACTTCAGCTTTCTCAAGAACTCCTACTATGTACGTATATGTACTATATAATATTTGGGATGACACTTTCATTGGAAAAATATGCATAAGTACGAAATGTACCCAATTGGGAAAAAAAGTTTAAGCTTAAGTTGCTTTATTTTATTTTATTTTTTGTTCGTTCGTAGTAATAATATTTCATGGAGGTCACTTTTGCAAAGCAATATTTATACATTTGGACTATTTGGCAGAGTTTTGTTGCTGTTAACCGATTTATACTACTACTACTATTTGGATTTTAAAGTTTGTATGCTTCTTATTCTTACTTTTTTACAACCCATTTCATAAAAGCATAATAATAGTAAATGGCAATAGTAATAATAGTAATAATAATCATAATAACCAGAAGACGTGTGTGTGGGTACGTCCCTCTTGGAGAAATACTTTTGCTGCTGCTGCTGCTGATTTTGCTTTTACTATATTGCTCCCGTTCCTCTCACTATTCTCCCCAAAGAGTCCTGATGCAATGATGCAAAACTTTCTCCACTTTTACAAATTTTAATGTCCTGTTCAAGAGTCAAGTAAGTGGATGAAGGTTAGACTCGACCGACAGCAAAGCACAACAACAGAATAGAACAGAGCATTAGGGTTTGTAATTTGACTTGTTTCTTTTAGAGATGACGTCGTGATGGTTAAATTACGTTATGACCTTTTTTCTCTTCTTTTTTGCTATTCCAATCCACGATTCGTTTTCTTTTTCACTACTGTACTTCTTCTTTCTGCACCAACAAATATATTTATTAAAGGAGGAACGACGACGGAAGAAAAAATATAACTTGAAACACTCCATTTACTTACTATTGCTGCTGCTAGGGCATAATAATATCCTTTTTTCGTTTGGTTTCGTTTCAAGGAAAAAGATCAAGGGAATTGAAAAAAATTCATATTTTTTAGTGTCTTGTTCTCTTTCTACTTACTTCTACTTCTAGTTCTTCCTGTGACGTGCATATTTTTGCGTTGTATTTTGTGTATTTGTGGAAAAATTCAAGAGAGAAAGCGAAAACATATAATAATAATAAAAAAGGAAGTATCAAACGACATTTTTTCACACAGCAGTAGGAGCAGCAACAGCAGAAAAAACGTAATACAAGACACGGCATGGCAAGACACGACATCAGCATCAGCGGTAACGGTAACGGCAACGGTAACAGCAGCAGCAGCAACTTATTTTATTTTATTTGAATATTGATCACCGTCATGTATGTGATACATAAGTGTTCACAATACCGTTTTTTCTTGTCCATTGAGGAAAACAGGGAAAATGCAGGAAAGTTTTTTTTATTTAAAGATGTTTTTCTTCTCTCGCTCTCTCTCTCTCTCTCTTCCTTTTTCAATGCTCAATACTCTGATCGTTTACTTTCTTTTTTCTACCGTTTTTTCTTTATATCGTAGCAGAGAAAAGAAGAGAAAAAACTAATGTACATATTTTATAGTCAGACAGAGTAGTAGCACAGGAGTCAGTTCCCTTTTTCCCTCGTCGATCCTTTAAAGAGTATAGAGATATTCATGCACATAAGTGAAGAAGGTATGTATAGAATAAAGCGACAGAGAGAGAGAGAGAGAGAGGGAGAGGGTAACACATGTCACATATAGATGGATTGAAAGTCATTCCTTTTCTCAGCAGCAACTCATCCCAGTTTTCCGTATGATCACCACCACCACCACGGGTACTTTCTACCTTGCTGCTGCTGCTCTCCTGTGCTTATTCAGTTGTAAAAATCGTATCCAACCAAGCCAAAGAAGAAGAAGAAGGTATAAAGAGTAACGACGGATAGAAAGAACGAACAAACGAAGGAAAGGAATAAAGAAAGCAAGACAAAAAAGTAAAGCGTAGTAGTGATAGTGGTAGTGGCAGTAGTAGAAAATGCTTATAAGTAGCATCCAGTCACCGTAAAAAGCTCTGTTTCTTCTTTTTCTCTCTGTAAAGAGGAGGACACATCCATAAATCCACCAGATAACAGTACAAAAGAGAGAAAATGCTGCGGCAAAAGAAGTGAGAGAGGAAGAGAAAGCAGAAGAGAAGAAGAAAGAGAAGCAGTGATCAAGGTAAGAAAAGAGAGACAGAGCGAGAAAGAGAAGACTGCGACTACCTACGAGAAAAATATACATAAACGACAACGATAAATAGTACAAGAGGACGAGTGAGGAGAAAAAAGAGAAGAGCTGTTTTTTTAAATCTACTTTTTCTTCTTCCTTTTTTCCTTCCCATTCCCCTTTCTTTTCACTGTCCTTTTACCCATGTGGTAAAATAAGTAGATGAAAACTTTGTAATACAATCATGTCAGGCAATACGACCACAAAAAAGCTAGGCAGAGACAGACAGAGAGAAGAAAAAAGAGGACACCATCGCCATCATCATCATCATCATCGTCGTCATCAATATCACCACCACCATGATCATCATCATCATCCTGAGCGTTTCTCTTTCTTACACCATAAAACTTGTGAATGTTTTGAATGCATGCAATTGAAGTCACACCTGATTCCGATATTTTTTCCTCTCTCTCTCTCTCTCTCTCTCTCTCTCTCTCTCTCTCTCTCTCTCTGTATACATGACATTCCTTACACAGAGACATTTCATTTTATCTTTTCTTTTTCCCTCTCTTTCACTTTCCCAGTTTTTTCCCTTGTCTTCCTTTTCAACGGATTCCAATAATGCGAATCAGTTTTTATAACATTTATTCAGAATTTTTTCCCGGCAGAACACAAGAAAAACCAGTCGCAACAGCAGCAGCGGCAAAGGCAACATAACAAAAATGAATTGATGGAGAAGAGCAAAAGAGAGAGAGACACACACACACAGAGAGAAAGAGAACCCAAGCAAAAAAGTCGAATGTCGTTCTGTCTTTTTCTTTCAGCGTTAGTTTTTCTCTTCTGGAACTAGTCCACTTGTGATGATTTTTGATTTCACTCTTTTTTTATGTGTACCTTCTTCACTGATGCGAATATTTTTTGCTTCAAGCCTTTCGTCTTCTCTTGTTCTCCTTCTTCCTCTCACTGGCTGCTTTTTTCACCCCAAATAATACTAAAAATACTCGAAAAAAAATCTATTTTTTACGGAGAAGTGGATATTTTTTAGTTGTTACGGCTGCATTCCGCCAGACTTGCTATACCATGAAGATAAAAAAGTATCAAGTGATTCAAGTAGCTGCTGCTTGTGCTGCGGCTATTACTATTACTACCTAAGAGATAAGAATGAAAGTCCTAGCCAAAATTGACTAAAGTCATGTAGCACTGCAGTAAGTAGACTAACAGTAAAAGAAAAAAAGAGGAAAGAGAGAGGAATGTGATATGATGTGATCTGCGATGATTATAATATGATGATGATGATGATTATGGTGTAGAAAGTGTATTCATGTAAGTAAGTAATATGTATAAAGAGAAAAGAAGAGATGTCCCGGTTAGGCACATTTCCTTTCTTCGTCGTCTTCTTCTTCTTCTTCAACTTTTGTAATCAGAAACAAATAATGCACAGACACAGACACATACAAACATTTACTCAACGCGAAGTTTAGGTAATCTGCAACGTTGTAAAAAATGTGCCGCCGTAGAAAGGCTGCAGTTATCACAAAAAGGCGGCTAGATACCAAATAAGTAAGATACTACTACTTTAACTTTATATATACATATATGCACGTCTTCCTCATATTTTTCGTGTCCATTCTTCAGTACACCACTCTACATACATTTCTTTAAAGAATAAGAAAAATGGCTGTTTGTTTGTTGTTGGTCCATTCCATTCTATGTAGTCCCTTAAGTCTATTTGTAAGACACAAGTGTAAGGTACGCAGTAAGAGTATCTACTATGCATGGTGGAAAACCATTCCATAATATGTTTTGTATTCATTCATTGCAAAACAGCAACAGCAACAACAACAACGCTCCTTATGAATTACTGTTTTATAGGAAAACTGTAAAGAATACATGAATGCATCTATACATGAAAACTATACTGAATAATAAATACATATTTACTTTTAAGTATAATTATTATAAACATTTTCTATTATCTGTCTGTGTGCAGTGCATGCTCCAGTGCAATTATGCTGTTGTTGCTTTGCCGATTCCCTTTTCCCATAGCCGTATTATATTACCTAGGTACATAGTTTTTTTCCTCTCATCGCATCACATCGCATCGTCTTAAACTTTCTCGTTATCTCATATGATCGTAGTCTGTTGTGTCCGTAACGACTGTTTTCCATTTTAGGTTTAAGTTTAACTATAAAAAAGAGCAATAAAACCGTGGAGGAGAAACGGCTTGATAAAAAAAGAAAGTGCTACACACGTATGTATTATTAAGTATAGTAATTGTAATAGTCAGTAACACGGCACAAGATTTTTTTAATCAAACCAGCCACAAAAATACTTGTTTCTGAATATGATTTCTTCTCTGTATAATATTTAGTTTAACCGCAACTTAACTTCAACCACGGCCATTAGCTAGCTGGGAATGGCAGAACACAAACGATGTCGAGTAGCATCTCTTTCATGAGTTATTTAATATTTTTTACCAGCGCTTTTAGTTTACAAGAATGATGATGATTATGATAATGAAGAACCATATCATGATTGTCATGAACTGTTAAGTTAACTGTAGACAGATAGTTAAGTAAAGTGATTGATCCACCACTCGTTTTGTTGTGATTGTGTAGTTTCAAGGAGATTGCAAGCTTGTTCTAATAATGCTTTGAATGATTTTGCTCTTTTTTCCGGTTTAATTGTTCCAACCATTACTCGTTTTGCAAATGATACTTAATATGTACAGTAGCACAAGCAAAGCCTTATTATTATAATGCAACAAAGTTTTTTTTCTTTTCCCCTGTGTTACTTAAACTTAAACTTACGAAAATGCGTTTAAATTGTGCATTTATTACGACCTTTCTTTTCTCCTCCTTTATCTTTATCTTTATTTTTATTCCTTTTTTAACTATGGTGGCGGTGAGTGGTGAGCTATGTAAAAGTAAAATAAAAGTACATCTCCTTCATCCATCTTCTTCTTCTTTTTACTTACGTGGCGACAAACGATGATGATAAGAGGAATGGTTAGTATGTACTAAATGCTAAAAGGGTTTAGTTCAATTCCCAGAAAAACCTGTTACTATTTCTACTTCTACTACAATGCTTGGGTGGCATGATTGAAAAAGAAGAGAAGGAGCAGAAGAACAAGAAAAAGAAGGAATTTGAATATTCTGTGTAGTGTGGGAATGAAACAGAAGATTTGTGAAGAATGAGAGAAGAGAAAGAAAAACGGAGAAGAATAAGAAGGAAACTTAGTAACACAGTAACCTCAAAGCTGAACAGTGCATGTTCACATGAATACACGAGTAAACACAGTGCTACTGTTATGTTGCTGCTTTCTCCTTTCTTCTCTGACTCCCTCAAAAACAGACAGAAAAAGAAAGAAGGAGATAGCGAAGGAGAATGAGAGAGAAAAAGTACTCTGTTTTTACTGGTTAAGTGCATGCAAGAAGAAAAGGAAAGGATTTTTTGCCTTCTGGGCACACAAAACTTTTCTCCTTGGCTTGGTTGGGTTCTTTCTCACTTTTCCTTTCCCTCTTACTTTTCTTCTTCTTCTCTCTCTCTCTCTCTCTTTCCCTCTTTTTCTTTAGTCTCTCATTGTAAGAAAAAAAATAAGTATTGTATACTGTACGAACCTCAAAGTACAACACGGCTACTTTTCTCCTCAATATAGTAGGTATGAGCCTGCCAGGAACAAAATAATCTTTTTTAGTTCAGCAAACGATATATTTTATATCCAAAGTGAGTCTATGATATGTACATAATGACAAACAAAGCATACGCAAGCAAAGGATGGCTAGACTTAATATTAGAGAAAGGAGAACAATGGACGTTTGACTTGTATTTTGTTTCAACAAAAAAAAGAAAAGAAATTCAATGCATGTACACTGACTGATACATTTTTACTTTTACCTCTACTTCTTCCTTCTACTTAAATTCTTTTTTCTCTTCTCTCTCTTGACTTTATTCTTCTTTTCTTGCTAAACCCTTCTGACATGTAGTATTTTCTTAAGTCAAATGAAGAAGGTAAAATAAAAACGGTTTCAGTCTGAGCCTGTGTGCTTCTGCTTCTTCGTTTTCCTCGGACCAAGATTTCACACCACCATAAACCATCCCATCGCTTTACATCACCTCGCATCGTATCTCCCGTGAAATATATTTATTCAGAGAGGGAAAGAGAGAGAGAGAGAAAAAAAAGATCGAGATGGAGAGAGTTGTACATCAACACTCATATCAACGCTTCCTTTATTTGCCTCTTCCTTCTTCTTCTTTTATTTTTTCACGGTTTTTTCTCTCTTCTCTCTTCTCTCTCTCTCTCCTGCAGCATAATTCTTGGCAGAAATTCGTTCTGGTATAGTAGTAGTATAATATATGGTACGGTGGGATGATTTTTTCCTTTCTTTCCACGCAGACACAGCCAAGGAAAAAAAGTGAGTCGTTGAAAGAAACACGTACGTATTTCGTTTGGCCATTCGTTCTTTTTGTGTCAGTATCTATCTTATTTGTACGTGCAAGTTTAGGGAAAAAGCTCTTCATACCCACAACATTTACAACTTTACACTTTCTACATTTCTACTTCAATTTTACCACCGGTTTTTAATCCTACCAAAGAATGAAGAGAAGAAAGAAAGAGAGAGGGAGAGAAATAAGAAATAATCATATTTTTTTCAAACACAAATTTGCGGTGAGCAAAGGGCGAATGATAGATCTTTTTGCATTTGAAATGTGCTTTATTGGAATGTACGTGCCTCTCTTGCTCTTGCCTTTTTCTTCCATAATATAGAGAACGAATAGATAGCAGCAGCAGTAGCAGCAGATTAATGTTATCCTTTATGGTGTCGAAATGTTGTTGCTATTTTTGAACGAATCTATCTATCGAATCCATGTCGTCGTACTTATTTTGTATTATCAAAAGGTAGAGAATTTATTTATTTTCCGAGGAGGAGGAGGAGGAAAAGGAACGATTCCAGGAAGTGAGCGGTAAATACAATATATAGAGCAAAAAAATATAAAAATACAAATTGCAGAGAGTTCCTCCTCCCCAATCTATTATTATTCTTTCTGTTTTTACTGCCATGCACGCATGCATGGATGCATACATGTCTCTTCGCTTTTACTTTTTTTGTTGTCTATATTTTTACAAAAAATGGGACGAATATAAAATGTGGTTTACTACCACCACCACGATAACCTTGATTTCATTTTTATAACACCGCTGCTGCTACTGCGGCTGCCTCTCTAGTTTACGTTCAGTTTTCCCGATTTGGAATATAAAAGAATACAAATAATAGTACAAATAACAATTTTTTTCTTCTTTCCCGTTGTTGTGAATTGGAAAAAAAGAAGAAGAAGAAAGCGTTGTTGTGGTGATGCTGCTGCTGCTTCTGCTAGTGGTAAAGTGGGAGTAGTGAAGTGAGTGAGTGAAAAGAAGAGGAGAGGAAAAAAGGAGAAGAAAAATAAAAAACGGCGGACGAGAAGTAACGAGCAAGTGAAACTCTCTACCACACACAAACACAGATAGAAACGCAAAGACATAGACACATCCACATCCACAACATCCACACACACACACACAAACTTACTCACAAATATACACATCCCCATTAATTCTTATCACATCCAGTTGTAAAAATCGAAGTAACAAGTTTGTAACACCAACAACTTGAAGAATTTCAATTACTTTCATGTTTGGAAGAAGAAGAAGAAGATTCGATACCATCCATTCTCCAACTCCTCACTTACTTTTCTTTTTTTACTATCAGATTATTATTCTTATTCTCGTTGCTTCCACCACATTTCTCTGCTGTTGCTACCACCACCACCGCCATCATCATCATCATCACTAAGACACTATTCCTTTTTTTTCTCTCTCTCTCTCGCTCTAGTCTACTTGAATATGGTGCAAATGGCTATGGTGATTGAGTAAGAGGTCTTCAATATATAAATTTATATTCCTAATAAATTTATTCCCACTTTAAAGGCAGCAGCAGAAGCAGCACCTCTTCCACCTCCACTTACTTCCACCGTCAACTTTTTTTTATATTGGAAGTTATTCTCCATTCCTTCCACCGGCAACCAACCAAGCAACACCAACACCGAAAAAATCGTGATCATCATCACCAACAGAGCTTGTTGAGGGAAGAAAAACGCAATTGTAATGAGTTATTCTTCCCTATTCTAAAAAAGAGAAGAGAAGAAATAGAAAAAAAATACCGATTGCATGAGCATAAGAGGAAGCATGGATGCTTTGAGAAAGTAAACGAATCAGCTAACTGGAGCGGGGAGCACTCACATCACATCCCAGAGAGATAGATAAAAAAATACTTTCGCCGTGGATCGAAAGGATGGAAGGAGTAAGAAAAAAAGAAAATTGCGCTTTTCTGCTTCACATCATTTCTATACCTGTTCAATATAATGAACATAAACATTCACGTCACTCTCAATATTGTCTTGGAATGCATTTGTTAGAGACTAAGAGTGAGAGTGAGAGAGAGAGTTTGGTAAGTAGAATAACTTTAACGTTCTTCTTCTTCTATCCCTTTCCCCTCTTAAAAAAGTATAATATACAAGCGTGCGTAGCATAAAATGCCTTAAAATGCTTTGAACAAAACTGGAAACTACCAAGAATACTATTTGTTTACTTTAGCGATCATCATTGACAGCAACACAACACAAATCTTTACTTTGCTGTTTTTTTCTTCGCGAAAAACCAAAAAGGAAAGAATGAATAAAACGAAACTTTATATTCGTTCTTGTTCTTCTTCTTTTTTACTTTTTGTTTTTTTCCTGCTTTTCCTCTGTATAGTTTGTTTTTTTTTGGAAAATGCAAGCTAATAATAATAATACTTGTCTTGTCTTCTTTTCTTCTCGTAATATCTTTCAAATAACTCTTGCTATCAGTTTGTTAGGATCAGTCAAACGAAAAATTGCCTGGCTCACATCTGATCACAACGGCCTCGTAATAGTCGTTGGTGGTGGTTATGCTGCTGCTTGCAAGTATCCGTGTGTGTTATGTGCTTTACTTACACACGCGATTGTTATTTTGTAGTCTACTTTTACTTTTTCTCTAGGTGAACGATTTAATAGAAGAAAATAGAGATCATAAAAAATTCCTGTTTTCCTCCGGATTTTCTTTCTTGTACGGATTGTTGTTGCTTATTATGTAATGTAGGGATATTTTTATTAATGAACCTTCTTTGTTTTATCATCATCGTACGTACATAATTTCAAGGATTTAATCCCCGTTTTCCTTCTTTTTATCCATTCATCCATCCATCTATATCCTTCTACCGAAATTATTTCCGAACAAAAATGTTGATTAAAATAATTTCGATTGCAAATATTTGAACGCAAAGAAGCAGCGTTTCATTTTGCGCTTCAAATAAATTAATAATTAGTGCTGGAATCAGGTGTGCACAGCTGCTGAATAAATTAGAAGGAGGAAAAAATGAAGACTTACATTAGCAGCAGCGGCGGGAGAGGAAACAAAGCAAACTTTCATATTATTTTACCTGTGGGGTTTTTTATTTCTAACTATAAGCGAAAGTAATTTTTCCCAATAAGGTCGACCTTCTTTCTTGTTTCCACTAACACTGCTGCTGCTGCTCGTTTCGTGCCACCGGAAGAATAACATCAGAGCAGAACAAAAAAAATCGTTTACGGTGTCAAACAAACACACACCCAGGATGCCATTCGCTGTAGATGGCTAGTCGATTTCGCTACGATCCGTAGCCGAGAAATCTTTACTATGGCTCGCTG
>JAHZNJ010002429.1:0-13550 GCA_027744475.1 Lepidocyrtus cf. sotoi NNG-2020
TGATTTCAGTGTAAATTGTCCTACTCCTTTCCTTTTACAGCCCACTCACTCTCGGCAGGCGCTACACAATACTAGCACAACAGGTATTTATTTACCTTCTTTTTCTTCTAACTTTAATGTCTCTTCTTTGGTACACAAATGAAACGACGACGACGCTTTTATTGCGAGCATTAATAACGCTGCTGCTGACGATGCTATCCTGAAGAATCGTGTATTTATAATAAGTCTATAAAATGCTAGTAAAAGGGGGAAAAGAAGGAGGATGATGCTCATATGTGATATAAGAAATGACGACGAGAATAAAGATAAAAATTGAAACCGTGTTTTGGTACCTTTTCCCTTCCCCTTTCTCTACTTACTACACACAACATCAAATCAGTCTATAAATACTTGAAAGGGAAGTGAGATTTGCGGCCAAGAGATTTTATGTTGTGCTGTGCTGTGCTCACTCATCGTCAGTTCAGTTCAGTGACGAATGATGATAGTGCAGTGATGAGATGAATGATTTATCTTAACCTAAATTCGTTTTGTGAAAAAGTTTTACTAAAGATGGAAAGAATTCCACTCACTTATTATTATTATGCACATTTACTTGTAGTAGTTTTCAAATATTCTTTTAGAGAATGATTATAAATATATTTAGCAATGCGTAAAGAAAGAGGAGAGCAATAATAATGCAATTCAATGTTAGTTAGCACGAACGCATTTATTCTTCGACGAAGTCTTTCTTTTTCTTTAACGTCACCGGATTATATACTGTGAGAGAGGAATGAATGATAGAGAGAGAAAACTACACAAGCATTAGATTATGGTCGATTACTCCTATGTCACAAGAAAGACAAGACCTGAACCCAAAAACCTAGTACCCTAGTTGATGAGAGAGAGAAATGCTTTCTATTATGCCAATCTTTATTAAATTCTTCTAGCTAAGGAAGAAATAATGTTTACTTTTATAACGATCATCATCATCCGCATCCTACCTACCTCACTATTCCATTTCACCGATCATGTAGGTACATTTAAAAAGGAAATAGGAACAACCTTGAGATACCAGAAACGTTTATGAAAGTGATTTTAATTCGATACGTGTAAGTTTGAAGCTATAGCTATACTTCCTTATCATCATATAGCAGAAAGCTGTTTAGGAAGTAAAAGCAAGTAAGTAGTACGTACATTATTATGTGCTGATGATTGTTACTCGAGAAGAAAAAAAATTGATTTTTATTGTAATGGGAAAAGTACCTAGTACCCTAGTTGATGAGAGAGAGAAATGCTTTCTATTATGCCAATCTTTATTAAATTCTTCTAGCTAAGGAAGAAAACAATAATGTTTGCTTTTCTTTGTTCGAGTTTCATTATTATAATGATCATCATCATCCTACCTACCTCACTATTCCATTTCACCGATCATGTAGGTACATTTAAAAAGGAAATAGGAACAACCTTGAGATACCAGAAACATTTATGAAAGTGATTTTAATTCGATACGTGTAAGTTTGATGCTATAGCTATACTTCCTTATCATCATCATCATTATCTTATTATAGCAGAAAGCTGTTTAGGAAGTAAAAGCAAGTAAGTAGTACGTACATTATTATGTGCTGATGATTGTTACTCGAGAAGAAAAAAAAAAGATTTTTATTGTAATGGGAAAAGTACGTGAGAGAGCAACTCACACAGCAGCAATGGGTGGGTGATATGAACATTAATAAAGTTTACTACAGGCAAAGCAAAAATGGTTTGTTTTGCTTTTGGTTTTATTTAAAATTTGAATTATAATATGAACAATTACTCGTTTTTTGATGAAATTTGCATATTATATCAATAATTTTAAAGTCTGCTAATAAGGCTAAGTTCTTGTTTTTTATGTAGCACATTGTTTCCTTTTCCGAGAAATTAAAATAAATTCTATAACCAAAAATTTACAAATAGGTATCCAAGATTAAGCTAGCTAATTTGAAGAAAAATTATTAGTAGCGTTGCAATTCAGAGCACGGCATTCGGCAGCACAAAAAATTAATGATAATTTTTGAATGATTATTTTAAAAAATTCGCTCAACTTTAACGTATAGCTAAATAAAAGGGTTCATATTTCGTGTTCATATGCATATTTAAGGAAAGAAAACGGATATGAAATTATGAAAATAACTCAGAAATAAAAATTTTGTCTCATTTTTTCAAAATTTAAACAAATGACTATATTAAGACATTTATAAGATACTTAATTTAACCAAAGGGAATTTTTTGTCGATAACAATAAGATTTTGTCTGAATAAAAATGCACGACAATTTACGGCAAGTACCGTAGCATGTAGCCTGCTGAATAAACTTTCTCAAGCGTGCAATCAAATCATTTTTATGCTTATAAAAAATTTGTGACACTTAAATTTACTTTTCGAAAAAAAATTAATGTCTCTACACTTATTTCATTATTTCATACCGCAAAATGACAGGAAGAAGAAATGGAAGATTTGAAAAGTGAGAGGAATCAAGGATACGGTACTCACTCGTTCACAAACCAAAATGTTGACAAAGAGAAAACGTCGTGATTTCCATTGAAAATAATATAACTGCAGCTCATTCAAATTTTGCTGTTGGCAAAAATAAAAAAACAGCCAGAGTTTAACGGAATCTGTAGTGACGATATTATATTATTAATGCAATCATTTTGATCAGTTTATCAGCAACTTGTTCATCTTATGCATTCATTCATACTCGAAAATTAAGATACCTATATGTATTCGTAGGATGATGTGTATTATTTTTATTTTATTAGGTATATCTCAAATTTATGAACTGCTACAAGATACATCGTGATCAAACGGAAGTAGAGCAGGATGTGAAGAT
This sequence comes from Lepidocyrtus cf. sotoi NNG-2020, assembly GCA_027744475.1. Classification (NCBI taxonomy): domain Eukaryota; kingdom Metazoa; phylum Arthropoda; class Collembola; order Entomobryomorpha; family Entomobryidae; genus Lepidocyrtus; species Lepidocyrtus cf. sotoi NNG-2020. The sequence continues at coordinate 2,848 of JAHZNJ010002429.1, forward strand.
TTGCAATAATTTAAAAGTTTTGTGCAGCTTACTTAGCTTACAAGAATAAGTGAAAGGGAAGGGAAGATTATTACGATAATCAATTGTCCGAGGAAAATGCGAGTTATTTATCTGCACTGAATACTACATATTTTTGGCTGTAATACAACTGCTAGGCTAAAAGCTCACATTTTATACAAAAACATTTTTTGGCTGAAGTCAAGAACTTTTGGTGGTGAGAGCACATCTCATTTGTACAATGCTTGCGGGAATAACGGGAAGTTGAGTAGAATTTTTGGAGTCATTTCAAAATGAAAGGAAGAATTTCATCTTGATTTATTTTCTTCACAGGTTGAAAAGTTGAGTCAAGTGAGAAATATATTTAAGTAGTAATTGTATTGTTAACGATTGTACAAGTTTTTGTATGTATGAATTCCTAAGGTAAGCACAGGAAAAGAAAAGAGCTGCAATGAGAAAAGGTTCTTCTTGGCTACAAAATACGTCCAGCTATAATCCCTCTTTGTGGTTATGCATGGGAAGAAGAAGGGTGTTTTGTATTGAGGGTACTTTGGAAAGCTCAATTGAAAGTGAAACTTTGTAGCAAGTCCCTCCTGAACAGTTCTACTTTCGAAGAGTGAGTGAACTTTACTACTGATTATGAGTTCTGATATTATTATACAGGGATACAGATGGGAAATACATGTGAAAGTTTATAAATAAACTGGAGTCGATAAGATAATAATAATAATTCTTGTCTCATCCTTTATTCATTTCGATTTCACTTTTGCATAACATGCCAGACTATAACAAACTGAAAGATTGTGAAATCTACATATTAACTTTTAAACATTGTTGATGATTACTTACGTGTGTAAATTATAGAAATTACCAACAAAACAAATTAACCCAAGTTTTAATAATAGATTTTATAAACCTCTTCTTATATTAAACCTGCACCGCACCGGTAATTTACCCTGAATCCTGTAAAACTATTAAACCTATATAATTTTGCATTATTTCCCTGTTCCAAATTTGAGTAAATGACACTGCGGAAACTTTGCTTCACATCTATCCCCAAAATCAATCATTCTTTCCGTTTCTGGCAAGTAACCTAAAAATTTGTCAACCAAATACTGCGACGTTTCTAAAATTCCACGTGGTTCAGAAAATAAATTATCCCCCTTATCCTCGTCAAAAGTTGAGCTGTTATTGTGCATGAAGGGAGGAGCTGTTGTTGAAGCAGTTTTCCACCCTGTCTCTTCAAACCAGCCGAAACTATGCATTTGGTCCTTTACTGTGTCCTGGAATCCCCAAATCACGGGAGACATTTTGCAAATGAGAAGTTGAACGCATGAAGTGGTGTTGCCTGTTTTTGCGCTTAAAGAATCTATCAACTTTTCTGGCAGAGTGTGGCTTTTTGCTTGGGTCAGAATTTTTTCCACCTATTGTAAATTTTAGAATGTAATTGATCAAGTAAGCTTAATTAGCAGCCTGGTCGGCCAGTTTAATATTTCAAAAATCTTTTTTTAAAACTTACTTGAAGATTTTGACCAGTATTTGCCCATTGCAATAAATTCGATTTAATCATGCGGCTTGTTGCTCCAGCGTATTCATTATTTCCAATCATTGATGATGTAATCTATTACAAAATTAAAAACTTTGAATTAAGGAAGGTTTTAAATTAAAAAAAGTATTATTTAAACTAATGTTAGTGGAGTATCATACCCATTCAGCTAGAATGATTAAAACATTCAATGCAATTACGCCCATTTGCTTTGAGTTTATGCCCATGAATCGTAAAATGCCTCCAAGAACCCCTTCGCGTAATAACTTTTGATTAAAACACATTTTTGTCATTAATTCAGCATCAAGCAATTTTATTCAAACATTAACTATTTTGCATAATTTTTACCTGAGAATCAAACATAGAGCTTGACCCAGAATTTTCGTTTTGGTGAGCTGGTGCGCCTTGAGAATCTACTTTGACACCCCTATTCTGTCTCATTATAGAGGACATCCCTTCATCAACATCTTCTTTGAACATATGTGCAACCTTCGCCCCTTCTACAACGCTTTCCCGGAACAATCTAAGTCCCTTCTTAAGCATCCATCCTGCAGTCTTCCAGCTGAATAAGTTTCCTTTTGTTTATCAAACTAATGTTTTAGTGGCTAACCAAAAAATCACGTAACTGAAGTTCATTCATATTTCTTTTTGAATAAAACTTACCCGATGAAGGAAAGAAGGCACGAGCTTCATGCTGATCTTGTCTCTCATTTTCGTTTACGTTTGGTGGTGGATGCGTATCTGCTTTTGGAATATCTGAATCTGAGGGAAGAAATTTAATTCTCTCTTGCATTGCTGGAGCTTTGGTTTCATTAATAAACTCGTTACTGGCTTTGCTGCTGCTGTCACTGTTTATTACTATCGCTGGAAAAGGGGAGCTGGTGGGGATGGTGGTGGTAGAATGAGAATTTTCCTGGGGTTCCTCTGTCGGATCATCTCCAGCCGTTATTGAATCAACCGAGCTCAGAAAGTGGATGGAGAAGAACAAACAAACAAGATGGAAATGTTTACACCACCACGACCATGAAAGATTCATGATTTTTATATGCAACTGCACTTGATTCTTAATGGAAACTTTTAAACATTAAATCCTAAAATAAAATTCACTCATTTTGAGCTTTAGCCGATATATAAGTAAAACAAACTGAATGATAGAGTTCGAATGAATATTACAAAATCACAAATCTGTATGTTACTCCTCCCGAACATACTTAACAAACTGATTTGGTCTGAAGATTTATGCAATAAATGGTTTCAAATGTGTCATTTGTAAGGTTTATTCCGTCTAATTTTTACTCTGTTTGTATTTTTTACTAAACATACATTATATGTGAGAAAATTCTTTTTTTAGAGTACAGTTATTTTGTTACGGAAGAAATGTTAAAAACACAAATGTTTGTCCCCACAACAGAAAGAAGTGACATGCGAGGTTTTTTAACCGAGAAATCTAAAGCCTACATAACGGAATCATCTTTTCTTTAAATTTTCAGACATTTGAAAGAAGTCTCTGGCTTACGTTCTTACGTAACACGCTGAATGATTTCATTGTTGTTATGTACAATAATGGTTTTGAAACAACAGAAAGCAGACTATTTGCTTGTGTGACATGACATTAAACGTTAAGGGACGGACGGTTTATTGTGGCATGATCAATGATCATGCTCATATTATGTAAACTTTTTTGGATGCACCTGCTCGTTGAGTGTAACAAGATTTAGTTGCTCATCTTCAACTCTTCATGAAAAAGCAACGGATCTGTTACATAATATTGGGTGGGAGAGGGAGACTGGCACACAATATAAATAGAACAATGACAAAAATAGTTTTGTACGTTTGTTAGCAAACCAAAAGTTTTTATTATTATTACTATTTACTTGAAATCAAGTTACTGTAATGTAATGCAGTGACACATTGTGGGATTTTAGAGTAAAAAACTGTGACTAGGTGTAAATTTTTTAAATTTATTCATTGTCGCTCCATCCATAGACTTCCTCTGTTGTTTGGGGTTGCAAGTTCTACAAGCCCTTTCCCGCTTTCTACGTATTCGTCCATATTCACATAAAATGATGCAATAATCCGAGCACCACCCAATATCCGATGATCTTTTAAGTCGAATCGCCAACGCTAGAGAAAAAAATATGAACCGAAATTTAGAAACAATGTTCCACTTGTAAAGTTTTTTGAGGGGGTTATTCAAGTAAAGTTCAATTTAAGATTAAGATTTACCTGTCTAGTTCCGTTTGTATGGTCGTAACTAAACACTTCAGGCCAGGTAGGATTGTTATTGTTGCGAATGACTCGAGTTTTATCACAAATTTTCCAATCAGAAGAAATCGATTGACAATACACAGTTACGGAGGTATCACATTTTGTGAGCCCACATCCAGTCAGATTTCTACAGGATAGTAATTTTCACAAATTAATTATTTTCCACTCCATAAAAATAAAATCTTAAAATCTCTAAAATTGTAGACTTACGTAGCATGAAACGCGATTGACACTTCGGAGGAATTGGAAATAATGCTTCTTCCAAATGCCAATGCAAAGATTGACAAAATTAACAAAACTATTAGAGCAGTCTTCATTTTTCAATAGAAGGGAATATCAAAATACTTTTTGTTTCAATATAAACAACTGAAAATATATAATAAAGTTATTATGGCCAATCAGACTAGACACTTTGGTATGATTAACTTCTTCCAGTGCTGTTCGCAAACAAGTTATGGTTCAATGATGGTCTTTACGATGCTTTTATAGTTATTACCACTTGCAGAATAAATATTGATAATGATTGATTGATGATTGATATTACGTCCACTTACATGACGTGAAGTGGTATTTTTTAATGAAAGAATTGGAAAATAAAATGCTACGTTATAAATGAAAAGTCCACAAAGCAAAAAGCAAAATTCAGAGAATGATGATGAATTGATGACAAACAGTGAGATGATGAGATGATTTGATTAATAAATATATATATCATTGATAGATGCATGTAGGTATTATCTTTATCTTTAAGTATGTATTTGCATCATATTGTCGCAAGCGATTATTGACATTCATATAATTACCTAATTGTGGGGATTTGTATGCCAAGCCACCAGGCTTTTCCAAAAAAACCGTGACCAGCTTATCTATGCTCTTATAGTACAAAGTGCAAAATGACAAGCAATTTCATTGCATAAATTATGCATTTACTACGCATTATCGTTTACTTCGAACTTCAAAAACTGAATTGTTTTCCTATGAAATTGAGCAAATCTTTTATTGTTAAAAGGTAAAAGAATTAGGTAATCAAAACAATGTGATGTCATCAATAATTAAGCCTACTTATTTTATATCTATCAATAAAGTAAGTAACAACAATAAAAATTCCAGTAACAAAGTTCAATTTTGCTTACAATTAGATGCACAAAGTACCTTGCAAATTACGATTTACTTTTTCTTCTTCTTTGCACCTTCATCTCCCTTTGCTTTTATAGGATTCTCACTCCCAGCAAAGTTCTTCGTCATCCAACTCCTCTTGACATTTACCATAGCTCTTTTCACTATAGTTTCTAACTCATCAATATAAGCTTGACCTAACGGCCCTTTGGAAAAGATTGAGTCAAAAACTTCTCCAGCTTCGCGAAAACTTTTCCCAAACGCGCTTCCAAGAGGTGATCTAGAAGACACCGAGTAGACTTGATATAAAAGACAGAAAATATAAAATCCAAATGCAACAAATGCAAGGATCCCGAGTGAAAGGCCGAACCATTTCTCTGTAGTGCTAAAGTCGGAATTCTTGAAGTATTCTTTAGCTAATGACATAAAGCCTTTATCTTTATGTCCATGATGATGATAATCGTGGTGACGATGATAATTTGAGCCATGCCCGTGATGATGATGCGATGGATGGCTATCTTTAGAAAGTTCCGTTTCAGAAGGCGGCCTTCCGTAAAATTCCAACTCGTTTGAAATTTCACCCCGGTAGGGTGCTGGTCGAAGAGATTCGGACTCCTCCCTAGTATAATAATTGCTGTTACTGTTGCTTGGTCTCGAAGGATAGTCACGATGATTACCGTGTAATGAGCCAATTTCAGGCTTGTTTGCGTATGGCGGTGGTGGTGGGTAGGTATCATGGTAATGGTCTTCAAGCACAGTAAAAGGTACGTAACTCGGGGCATCATCTTCACTATATGGTTTGTGATTCCTTAAGGCATCATCATCGTCATTGGGGACATCCCGATCTCTATAGCGTCCGCTTTCTCTTTGTCGTACGATGTACTTCTGCCGTTGTCGCTTACCACTACCGCCGCCATGCTGCCTGAATTCGTCTTCATAGATTTCACGTTTACCGTCATCATTTTCGATTATTGTCGCAGATGGGAGGAGAGCATTCTTCACATTTCTCATTCTTTGCTTCGTTGATGAAGGATAGCGTGGGCTTGCCGAATGAGTATCCTTTTTTATGCTGCGTCTGCCACCGCGACCGTTCTCTTCCTTTGAATTTGAATGTGTAATAGAAGTGTATGTATTTGATTCAGAATCCTTATCGCCATAATTTGCTGATGATGCGTCTTGCTCAATGCTATTGTCAGCGTACGAGGTTTTTAAAGGGCGTTGTTGGCTTTTTGTGGAAAAATCATCCACAGACAAATCGGTTATGATTTCAATTGATTGCTCTTCTGGAGGAACAAGAAAAATGTCGGAATTCGGGTAAAATGTATCTTCGGGTGTTTGATTATGATTATACCAAACAATTTTTGGTCCCGAAGTTGTAGCTTCGGGAATAGTTTGGTAACCTCTGATAACTTCGGGCTCGACGGTTGAGGAGGTTGTAATTGAAGGGATTTGGTACTGTTGAATTTCAGAATTTTCTGCCGCCAACTTTGGCTTCTCAGTTGAAGAAATGTTCACAACTGGAATCCTTTGTATGGTGGATGATTGCTGGCTTTCATGAACTGCTGGATTAACTGGAATAAATCCACTTGAAGGGGTGGGAGGGATAAAAGTTGTCGTTTCTAATTTTACGATATTAGGCATGGATAAAACTTTGAATATTTTTGGGGTTGTTGGGGGAATACGGGAACGAGGAGCTTTCCTTGGTCGCATAAAACTTTGGTCGGCAACAATATTTTCTGCATTTCCGTTTCCAGAATTGAATTCTCCTTCGTAAAAGTAATTATTCGTTGGAATATTTTCATCGCTTTCATTGCCATTCTCGTTTTGAATGTATCCAGATAATTTCCTGTGATTCTAAACGCAAGAAAAGAAAAATATGTGAAAGTTCAAATGAAAATTCTGATTAAAAGTTATAAGTTTCTTACTAAAGTAATATTTTCAAGTTGGTTTTGTAAAGGAATCACATTCAAAACAGGCTGCATTTTTGCACTAAACCTCACGCCAGTGTTGATGTCATCAATTTCGAACATTCTGGGCTGCTTCACATTCACTATATTGTTCAAGATGTAGTTTTCACTTAATATTGGATCCTTTTCTGCAAGCTTTGTTATGTTTTGAATAATTTCATCGGATATACTGTCAAGTATCTGGTTTAGTTCGTAGTCTGCAATGAGGGATGTAACGAATTTCCATGATTTATCTGAGAAAAATGGCGGTTTACTTGGTGAAGCAGTTGCTGCAGTAGTAACGTTTCTGTCTTCCTTGTTTTTCAATGTGGATTTGTCTTTGGTTTCCGGTACAGATGAACTATTTGTGAGCTTTTTAAATGTAGAACTGGCATTAGACTTTGGTACTGGAAGCAATTTGCTTAATTCTTTGTGAAGATGTCTTGGTCGAACTTTGGATTTTGGCTTAAAAGAGCTTCCTTTTGAAGTGGAATTTATAATTTTCAAGGGAATTGAGTCATTAAAATGATCTGATTTGAACTTATATTTCTTAATGTTTTTTAATGGAACCACTCGGCTAATTTTAGCAACAGTACCGTGCGAAAAATGATCTTTTACTATGAACGGTGACGATGAGTTATTATTAGCATAGTTGAGGTGATACAGCTTCACTGGAACAATGTTCGCTCTGGAAGGCTCTCCAGAACATTGTTGTTGTATTAACCCTAACCCTGCTACTATGAAAAATACGTTCAATAAAATTGTATTCATGATGACGATACAAGCTCTTTACAGTATCACAAATAGGACTAAATGATGACATTATTATAAAGAAGTGTGGCGTTTGTTTCTAAAAGAGAATGAAGATACAAAAATATTAGCATTAGCATAGCGTGATTTTATGCCACAATTACTAGGTCATTTGTAAAATTGGTTGCATTTTAATTTCACGGCTGCTTTATTAACGCACATTGTCATGTTTCGGTCTAAAATTATGTCAAGCGCATTTAGACGCATTGTTACGTAAGCAAAGCAATATTCATATTAACTCTTTTTCTTTTCTGGCTATCGGTGTGTTTGCTACTGGGGATGTTTATGTTTCGTTCATGAAACAAAATCATACATTTATTAAGTTGCCGGTCTTAATTGGCATTAAGACAAACATTTTATAATAATGATAAAAGTTTGTGAAGGAAAACTAATACTGGTAATGGTAAAAAATTGATTTTAGTTTCAAAAGATATTTGCAAGAAACTCGAAGACTTTACAAATATTACAAAACGAGCTTGAAGTATTATATTATTTAAGTAAAACGAAATCATTGAAGTGCGTTTTTGTACATAAACTTGATACATATTGCCATAAAATACTGGATATAACCGGCTATTCAATTTTGATTTCATTCCAACAAGCAACGCAACGGTCACGTCACGATGAAACATTTTGCAAGTTTGTTTGCTCTAAAATAGGATACTGAAAATGAGAATTGAGATTGAGATATAAGATGTGGAAGCTCTCGGCTCACGTTTACATGTAAATTACGATATTGGATACAAGATGCAAGCGCGCATGAAACGCTGCTGCTGCTGTAAAGCAGCAAGCTTGTATTGTTCTGGCGCGTTTGAGTGAGTGGCTCTATCTAATCTTGTTTGCTAGCCTGTGTGTTTGCATAAAATCCGTTTTTACATTACTTGCTACATATTTCAAACGTAATCCAATAAAGTGACGATGATGAGATTGATGATTGTTTCATGTTTCAGTAAAAAAAGATAAAAAAGTTAACAGGTTCTAACTCTTAATTATTTCTATGCTTAAAGTAAACCATTTGCTATAGTTTTAGCATCATCATAAAAGTCTTGTATAAATGCAAACCTTTTTCCAAGCCGATTTGCTGTAAATAAGTAAACTTTTGTGTTTTAAAATGATTTGTGCGTTAATTTTTGTTTTGAATTTATTATGTTACTTCATTTTTTATCACAAAATTAAATCTAAATATTATTTAGTTTTAAAAATTATTTTATCTACTGACTACAAAATGTTATAAAAAATTAAACAGAGATGTAAGTGTCGATGTTAAGTTTTTAAATATTTTATGATTGTTAGTCCCACTGAAAAGTTCGATTTCAATTTCAAGCGATTAATTTGCGCTGATTGTGCAAAGTCCAGTGAATGATTAGAAATGAAAATTATTCAAACAATGAGCGACATTATTAACTAATTTTTATTTTAATCATCACTAAATGCGAATCGTGGGTGAAAGTAATTTATACCATTTCATTGATTTTGATTATGTACAATTTGGTAGGCGACAGGCGTTATAAACTTTGTTTTTAAATATAAACAATCATCCATTCTGTTGCAGTATTTTCTCTGTACAATCGGTATTTTCTCTGATTATCGCCAGCTAATCAAAAATATCCTTCAACATATCTCCTCTAAAATGCTGTTCTTTATGTAATATTAATATGAATATCAATCTGACTTAACGGCTCTAATTATTATAATATTATATTACTTAATACTAAGAATTAATAAATGTAGCATTAAATTAGCTAGTTTTAGGTGTATTTAATATTAATATAGGTAGTCAAGTTTTAGAGAAAGCATTTCAAGGTTTCATTCGTTGTTTCGTATATAATTTAATTTAAAGCGTTTGTATAAATATACACGTTAATGTTTGTTTTATGTGTCAGGTATTTAAGTACACTGTGTTGTTAGTTACATAGTTGTAGAAAGAACACTGATTTTGCATTGTCCCTGTTTGAGCTTAACCCAAGGAAAGCGAATTAAAATGTAAAAAATATTATTAGGCATGTATTCTGGGAGATCTTTCAACGGAGTTATAAAATATTTTCTTTAAATTAAATAAATTATGTATATAGGAAAATACTGAAAGAAAGTGGGTGGAAGTATATGAATAAAAAATTAAGACAAAAGTAAAATGATAACCAAAAATAATAAACAATAAAAATTCCTATTTCGTAAATGATCAGGCGTAATTTTATTGGCTGCTAAAGTACATTAGTAATTTTTAAATTAAAATAGTGAATAATTACACGGCAAAATAAAATTATCGTAATTATAATGAGCAATGTATTATATTACAATAATGCATTTCAATTGACTCGGAAAGTTCATCAAAACCCGAACCTAGAAGTAAATCTTGATGATTTACTTTGTGGACCTACCGGAACTCAGTTGTACATTTATTTATGTATATTAAAAAGCTTCTTTCTTATTCATATATACTAAACCACAATAATAATTTTATAAACCTATTTACACAACACTTCATAATAATTACAGTGTCAAAAACAAGTTTAAGTTAAAATGCGGATTAAAAAGTTTCGGTAGGTACTAGAAGAGAAGAGGAAGAAGGAAAAGGCGGATCATTTTATGTAGAAAGAAGAGGAGAAAGGAGCGTTAAATAATTAAAATTAAATTACAATTGGAAACTATTATAATCATAAAACAAAACAAATAATTTAAATCAACCATGGTATTGACTATTTCCACCTTCTTGCTCTTTCTTATAATAGTCTAACTGTAACATTATATCGAAGGTCAAAATCACTCCTTCCTTCCAAAGAGTATAAAAATAACAATTTGCTATTGATTCACATATTATTTGTTTTCTTAAGAAACGCTGTTACAGACCTTTTGAGTACTTTCTAAATGGTGATGATAGAAATGGATTAAATACAAAAAAACATCTCCAATAAAAATGTTCCGTTCCGTTTCTTTTTTAAAGATGTTCACACGAGTTTAATAGCGTATCAGTTTGATTAAATTAAATTAATTTAATAAAAAGCTAAATCATTGCTACAATT
>JAHZNJ010002430.1:0-10103 GCA_027744475.1 Lepidocyrtus cf. sotoi NNG-2020
TTTAAAAGGTTATCAAAAAATCTATAAAGTTGTAGATGTAGATATACAAGCAGAACTTTTGTCATTAATATTAATGCTGTAATGATAAATCTTCAATACCAAATTCTTCAAAGACTAAATAAAAAGCTAAATTAATCCTATCTTACTGCATTCTCGCCTATTCTGTAAGGTAAGTAAGTATAGCTACTTCCGAAAGATGACATTGAGATTGATTAACTAAAACCAGCAACGTTTGTTGAATAGAATAAAAGTGCAGCAACGCATACAAACAATGATTAATGATAATTGTAATGCCAATCCACTACTGCCAGCATTGCACTACTATTGTTGTACCGAAAACTGACTGAGGAATAAAGTCAGTCAAGCAAAATAATAAATAAAAGTTACGATACGTTCGTATTACCTTTTTGGCTCGCTCACATCCTGTACACAACAGGCTGCTGCAACTTCTTGGAACCGCGTGCTTGTAGCTTCATTAAAGTGACATATCCTTGACATCGTCTTACCGTTACCATTCATTTAAAATAACAGATAATGTGTTGTAATAAGTAATACGAAACAAAAACTCATAATTTACCTGCCATTAGCTACTTAAGTTTTATACGCTGATGATAGGACATTATAATGAAATCAAAGTTGGTTTTTGGGGTAACTTAAGACAGCATGACAACAGCAGCGTTTACTTCTTGAATTATTCAAACTATACATTATCTAAATGAGTTGGTTTTTTTAATGGAAAATTAAAAGATAAGTTTGACTTTTACTAATTTTTATGAAGTTGGTTAAAAGAACTAAATTTAAACGATCCATAGAAAAGCATAGCATATATACCCATCGAACTATTTCATCGGTAACTTGCTAGCTAGATTTAATTGAGTTTAATTAAGTCGATTGCAATACATCTTAATAAATAATGCAACATATTATTTATAGAAAGCATAGCATATACCCATCAAACTATTTCATCGGTAACTTGCTAGCTAGATTTAATTGAGTTTAATTAAGTTGATTGCAATACATCTTAATAAATAATGCAACATATTATTTATAGATTAAGATTAGATGTTTACTTTTAATTTCGCTAATTTTACTACACATAAGTAAATATAAGCTCACACACACAAAAATGAAACTTCTTAATCCGTACAACTTACAGCAATTACGTTATTACATCGGATCGGAGATTTTTAATATCTTAAGTGATTTTTTTATGTAAAAATAATTGATGACAGATCATTTTCTTCTTCTACATGGTAGAGAGTTCGATTAGCTTTCTTAGAAAAAAGTAAACACGACCCCACCCAGTTTATAATCAACTTTTTTTACGCGAATGGTAAAATGACATTTTGAGGAAAATGTTACGAAAAAAAAGAAAAAAGCTCCTCAGAAAGTTTTTAAACTTTGATGTGAGCAAAACATCATGCAGAAAGAGTTGCATTTAAGAAAGCAGAAGAATATCATCGGCTTCAGATACCTGGCCAAATTTCTTATTTTTTCACCATCTTCTACTTTCCGCTCTGCAAACATGGCATCCTGTTTATTTGAAGCATTACAAATATATCTAAAAGTTGGGTACTACCACGGGATCGTTCCGTTCACGTTCGTTTACGATGATCGTGGAAATCTTCAGTTGAAGAAAAATAAATTGAATCAGGTTAAAATAAAAACTAAAAATTTTTTAAATTTTTGAGCAGCTTTTTTTATAAAATATTTTCTCTTCATTTTAGATTGTCGTATTAATCGTCATGATAATAAACGGTTTGATTCGTGCTTTGGAGTTCCGAGACACTTACAACCGCTCCCAAAATCACTGGAGCCCTCCAACTTTCTTCAACGTTGCTTTTAGCGGTTCTAACGCCATAATCCACTTCACTCTATGGCATTGTCTCTGGCGCTCTGGAACAATCCACAAAATATTTTCCTTCGCTGAAAAGAATTCCGTATATTTGCCAACACTTCCCGCAAAACGTATCCGTTTTATGATTTATCTACTCCCAACTATATTCTGGATTATGACTTTCATCCCCACTTTGAATGAAATGTTGGTTGGCGCCTCCGCACAATGGTCGAGCCCGAAGGAACATTCCTGGACGAAGAAGAATTGGTTTGGTTCCTTTGTAGTCACCGGAAGGAGTTGGATTCTCTTTGAAAATCAAACGGAAGTGATTCTCCAAACTTTCACCGGAAACGGGTCCACTTCATACAGCTGCCGTTCAACTTTGGATATATCTTTGGGCGTTTTGATGATAATTTTAATCTACTTTAGGAAAATTGTTGGATACTTTGAAGAATATTTGCTTTCTTTAATTGTCCTAATTGTTTGGTTTTATTCTTTGGCTTTCTCCGATCAAATTAAATCGATGCTGGATAAAAATTATGCTAATGACATATCTTCAGTGACAATGTCAGGTTACAATCAAATGCAATTACAATTTCAGTGGAGGAATCTTAAACGATCTTATTTGACTTTGAGGAGTGTTGCCGATCTGGTGAATAATTCTATTTGGAGTAGCGTCCTGGGGAAAGTTGTTGTGACGTTTTTCTTCTATTCGTTTAATTTTAACACTTTGCTTTTTAATGACGATGCAGTTTATAGAGTTCCCTTGTTCATTCATTTTTTGAATACGACTTTGTATTATTTCTTTGGAGCTGATATTTCTTACAAGGTAAAAGTAAAAGTTAAAAAAAAATATTTTTTTAAACATAACAAATTTAATTTTTAATTAATGAACTTTCTTGTAGGTGAGCATATTGGATAAGTGGTTATCCAAAATAACTTTTGGGGTAATGGAAGAAGAAACAAATGAAAAGGAACCGAAGACGATGAGGAAGACGACTCCAATTCTAAACAATGACGAGCTCCAAATGATTTTATATGAATTGCAAACAAACCGAGTGGGAATAAGTTGTGGAGCGTTCACATTAACTCATAGCATGGTTACCAGCGTAAGTACAAAGCCAATAACGAACATTGCAAATTGCTCCTTTTTATTTCACAATTAAATAATTAATCACCTAATAAATAATTTATTACTTTACGTTATCCTTTCAGTTACTTGGGGTGGTGCTGACTTACTTCATTATTGTGCTTCAATTTCAAGAATAAAATATTTATTAGCGAATAGCAGCTAAAATAAAATGTAATTTGTTTTTTTGCAAAAAAAAATAATTTAGTTAAACATATTCTCTCCTCGGTGAAAGTGAAAATTTCCCTCCGGACAGAAATAACAATGAACCGCAACGAAATTATTATTAACTTCAGAAGAAGCAGAAGAGTAAAACATTATGTCAGCATGGAATGGGGATGAATTGGATTCAAATAAATCATTTCCCTGAAATTCAGAGATCAAAGTATTTTCCGGAGAAAGTTTTGGAACTTTCACGAAGAACATTGCATAGTCATTCATACCACATCCGGAGTTATGAATGGCTGTGGTTGTTTCTTCGAACGTTTCCGTTAAGAGGATGAATACGATGCAAGAATTTTTACTGAATTTCCTTGTAAATCGAAGATATCCTTCGTTTTGCTGAATTTTCAGAGGAGGTTCTGTTATCCTCTTTGTTATCGTACTGGATACTCCAAAGACTTCAAACAAGTCCAGCAAATTCTGAGGTTCTTTTATTAAAAAATCGATTTTATTCCAATGATAAATAGTCAACGTAGGTATGGGACTGCCAAAATAATCAATATTTCCCGTGGTTAGGGAAACATGAGACAATTCGTCATAATCATATTGTGACGTAGACGTAATTAAATTAACGGAACAATCAGTTTCCCATTCAAATGGGAAGAAGAATGGTAATTGCAAGCCATTTGTATGGATAATAACAAGGAAATAAAACAACGAAAAATAAAAATTGTATGTTTAGGAAATAATATGGCAAGTCTTCCATTCAAACGGAAACAAGTCATTATGAAAATGAAGCAGTCTTGATTAATAATTTTGTTAAATGAAGTTATATTTTAAAGTTAAAGTAGAAGCGAAATTGAAATGAAGATTCCTGACCAACATTTGAACAGGTGGTTTGAACAGTAACAATGGTTACGTTACATTACACGTACGTACCTCTCCGGACATGATTTTGATTTCCCTCGTGAGTTTATTGTAACTCTTATGTACGTACCACGCCACGCTATACCTTGTCACGTTGCTAAGGACAACAACGTTTTTCAGATTTGATCGATCGGCAATCGGCGAAAGCAGTTTAAAAGAGAAAGTTATTGAATCAGGTTAAATGATAAAATAAAATACCATTCACATAATTTGTTTTTCTTACCTTTACAATAGTACAAAACAGAGCATTAGAAGGAAATAAGCAAAATGTTTTATTTTAGGTAGTTTTCGTCATTATACCAAATTGATTTTGAGTTATTAAGAGTTCAATATTTTAGCTTTAAAATCGATTATTTTTATTTTACTCTCAATGAATATTTAATATATTTCAAAATACTAAAATAAATGACAATTTTATTGATTATCTTTTCCTACAACAATAAAAGTTATTCGATTTCCTTTTCAACAAACTACTGTATCGCTTATCATCATAATCATCCACAAAATAATAATCGTATTGATAATAATCATCCATATCCTCATCATCATCATCGTCGTCATCATCATCGTCTTCATCATCATCATCATCAGATTCTTCATCTTCTTCTTCTTCCTCAATCCCCTTAATTGCATTTCCCAAAACGAACCTGTATGAATATATGCAGGCAACGCAACTAATCCGACAACAAACGATGCCTTTAAGGAAGAAAACGAGTTTATCATCCAAGCCGGCTACAAAGGTTACGTGGTAGAACATAAATAAATTGTAAGCTAAAATTCCGAAGTTAATGTACAGCCAAACTGAAGATCTGAATAAGGCGTTGGATGGATTCCATTCCTGCAAATTTAAATTTGATTTATTTTCTTTTCCTGAATTTAAAATTCAAATTTTAAAATTACGTTTTCTTACAGCAACTTCAGTCGACCACACGAGCTGCAGTGCAGCAAAGCAATGTAAAATCAGAATCCAAAAGACGAAACAAATTGTAAGAAATAGCTCTCCGAAAACCTCTTCACCTGTTACAAAATTGACAAAATTATTTGAAATGAATGAAAAATGAAAACATTTAATCAAATCAAGAAAATTATTTTAAAGTATTTGAGCCTCAATGTAAACTTATTTTAGTTTTTATACCTTCATCAAATGTATCTTGCAGAAATGCCGCAGGTCTTTTCATAATAGTAACGAAGGGATGCTCCTGAACTTCCTCGATGTCCATGATGAATTGCGTTAAGGCGCTTATAACAATCTGTATAGCCAAAAACTGAAATAAAACGGAGATTTAAAAAAAATATCTAATCTGTTTACAAAAATGCATTCGAAATTTATATTTAGTCGAAATTTTCTTACGAAATCGCCATAGCCAATATATCTTGCTATTAAAAGGACGTGGTTGTTTTTCATGTTCTTTAATAAGATACAAAAAATAAAATGTCTCTCTATAGAAGAATGGGTTTTTGCTTGAAAACTGAAAAACTTAAAAAGAAACCGCCATTCAAAAAATGAGTCGTTTTTGCGCACTGAAACGAAATTATTGTGTTAATTAAATGTTTCTGGTTCAACATAACCTTATTTTTAAAAAAACAGATATTAATTGTGATGGCCGTTTGGCTTTCGTCATTTTAATCTTTCTTTACATTTCCAAGTAAAATATGCCGAGGTGAGATTATTATTTATAATTGAGAAAGAGTTTTTCATTGTTCTATGAATTGGATTGCCTCATATCAGTTACTTGCTATTATGCAATGCAGAAGTAAAAAAAACTAGATGAAATTCCAAATAATGTAAAAATTAAACTCAATCATAGCATAATTCATCTTATCATAATAATCCAAAATATATATTGTAATTACTTTATTTTTATGTCAAACAAGCCTACAAAACATTCCCCACATTGTAAATTGTGAATAATCACATAAAAAGATAGTAAACAATCAAACATAAATTTTCATCATGACTTATATAAATTCAGATCTTCCAATTCTTGGTGTGTGTAATGCATAAGGTATAATTTTAGCGTTTACCAGTCGGCCATCAAAATTTCTTCGATGTGTGGTTTTCTGGTGAACATAATAGACATAACGAGCATCAAGTGATGTATTATGAACTGCTTCATGAATTTCCGGAGCTCTGGGTTCTTCTTTGGCGATACGAAAACGTAATTAGTGAAAAATAAAATTAGTGTGTGTACAATATTGAGAAAAAACCAGACTGTAGCCATTTGTAAGATGTTTCTTGGCCGTCTCCGTTCCTATTTTGTCAAGAAAAAAAATTCATTTTTTAATTTTAGTCCTTTTAATTTACAGAAATCAATTAATTAATTGGCAAATTATTCATGTTTAAAGTATTTACGTACGATCCAAGCATTAATGAAAAGAAATGCTGAAGCCCAAACTTCAATTATGCAAGTGGCAATTAAAATCATTCTGATGATGTGTAGGTCACTTTCATTTCCGGTCCAGAAGCCTTCATTCAGAATCTCTTCCTCCTCCTCCTCTGGGTAATCAAATAGGGAAGAGTAATGATACTTTCCGTGAATCATCCTCACGTTTTCCAAAGCATTGTTATTGAAGTGCATATCTGCGCCTTCGTTGTAAATTGATAAGACCGTTCCCAAAGACACACCCTTTACATTAAACAACAACAAAAGTTAATCAATTAATTGATAATTTGATAAACAAAGAACAATAATTAGGTAATAATTTTAAAAACTCCACACTTTTACTCAAGGAAGTTCACAAAGTAAAATAAATACTTTATTCAACAATTAAATTTATGATATCAACAATAAACTATAAACCGTACCATAGCATGTGTTGACAGGGCCAACATGAAATGACGGTAGTCATCAGGCATGATGACTAACTCTACGTTTTTTAAAATTGTAAATGGAAAATCTATAAAAAATTCAAACTAGATTTCTTTCTATCATAAGTTTTCGTCAAGTTGGGTCAGAAAGTTACGGTGGTATAATCAGCAGGGAAGAATAAAGAAGTCTTGCGGTTAGGTCATGTGTAAAAATGCGAATTTGGTGGAAGAGCAAAATATTTGCAAGCAAGAGTAGAAGAGCAGATATAATATTATGACGGAATTTTGTGCTCAAAATCAGAACAAGCAAGTTTGTATTCGTATTGCCTTGCATTGTGCATTCGTATTTGTATCATAATAATTTCATTTTTGTTTGTCTTTTCTCTTTCTCGCTCTCTCTCTCTTTCCAACAACAGGAATAACGGTGCATTGCTTTGCCTAAGAATACGTACGAAAACGCAAAACTTTATATGGAGCCAACTTAAGCTCAGGTTAATTCATGAATACATTGGAATTGGAGGTTGTAGCAGACCAAGCGATATGTGCTGACACTGATGCCAGTTCCTGTGAAAAAAAAAATCTCACAAAGAAAGGGGAAGGGTGGCAAAAAGACTATGCGTATATAATATTAATTTTTTACACAAGCGCCATTATATTTCGCTGAATTGCTGCTGCTTTTCTTTCTTTGTTCTTTGTTTCTCACAAGCAGCACTGCCGCGTCAGCAATCAACTTCGACAGTGGCATTTTGTGGACCAATATGTAATTTGTTTTAAAAAAATGCTCTATTTCGCTGATGCAAGCGAAAGTATTCTGTAATTACAAAAGCAAACAAAATGTTAAATACGAAAGTGGCAGATGTTTTATAATTATATGAGAATGTGAGGAAAGAGTAATCGCCGAAATTTAATTGCGTTGTTTTGTTTTTTGATAATTTACGGCTGGCTGAGTAATATATTTGGTCAGCCGCGTACATATGTACAATATTGTACGTACGTGCCTAAAAATAAAAAAAAAAATCATCAATTTTCCACTACCTATGAAATGAAATGGGATTCAAAGGAGATGGATTACGACGAGGAGATCAATGACAGGATTCAATGTCAGTGTCATGCAATGATACAAAATTTTCTCAAAGGAATTGGATGCAGATTAGCTTAAAAATTGAGATTCAAAGAGTGGAAGTTACAGAATTAATTTTTATATGCCTGGAATTATGCTCATGGTTCTTGCATTTTTGGTACTTGATTAACTTAAGTTTTGGTTAAAAGAAAAAGTAATAAATAATTCGTGATGTGATAATTAAACTCTTTCAGCTAAATTAGATTATTTAACGGGCACTATCTATAATGAAAAGTTTTTTTTTGGTAGACACGTAACTTTATACAAAGGTACTTCATATAATATTTATTGGCAATTAATCTAGATTCTTATTAGCTAATTAAAATATCAACTATCGTAATAAATCGAAAATTAAACTTAACATCAGAGTTTAGTCGTTTTCTTCCAATGCTCTCTCTATGCTGTAAAATACTTAACTGTAAAAAGTAACACCTCTCCTTAAATTCAATGTAAGAAATAGAAACTGTAATGTCAGCTTAAGTAAGTAGTTTTATTGATTGCCTTTTATCATATTTTAGTACCTTATTGTATCAAGGAGACAGAAAGGCGGGGAAAAGCTCAACTTAGCTTTTATTGGCAAAGGCAATCGTGAATGATTGATAATAAGTCTTTTCCTACCTTGCTTTAGCATCAAAATCTTTCACAAAATGTTTTTCATAAAATTTTCTAAAATGACTCGTTTAAATAAATACCATTGGTTTCCTTTTCATTTTATTTTTACATTGTTTTCTCTTTCTCTCCAAAGTATCAAAGTTAACGGTTTCCAGTCATCCTTTCTCTTTCCCTTTGAATTAGAAAGTGATTGTTCTCTAAATATAATTACTAAATCTTACAACAACACATCATTTAATGATGAATTGCCCCACATTTCCCCAATTACCCAAGATCTTAATTATTACTACGATAAGCCAATTGCAACGCTAACTATTTATCAATCAAAATCAAATCAATTTTTTAATTAAAGAGCCTCAGAATTTGCTTGACCTGTTCGAAGGCTTTGGAATATCTAGCACGATAACGAAGAGGATGACCGAACCTCTGAAAATTCAGCATAATGAAGGATATCTTCGTTTCACGAGGAAATTCAGTAAAAATTCTTGCATCGTATTCATTTTACTAACGGAAACCTTTGAAGAAACAACCACGGCCATTCATAACTCCGGATTTGGTACGAGTGACAACGCAATGTTCTTCGTGAAAGTTCCGAAACTTTCTCCGGAAGATTCTCTAATCTCTGAATTCCGGGGAAATGGCTTATTTGAATCTAATTCATCGCCGTTCCATGCCGACATAATTTTTTACTCATCTACTTCTTCTGATGGAAATAATTCTGGTGCGGCGGTTCATTGTTATTTCTGTCCGGAAGGAAATTATCACTTTCACCTAGGAGAAAGTCAATCAATTTCCGGTTTACAGCTCATCTCCAAAAAATTGAATGGTAATGGCTATGGATTAAGCACGTATATAGGTTTGTTTCTAGAGAAATCTTGGGTACTTTATGGCTGCGAGGATTTCATTAAGGATTGTGGCAAAAAGAGAAGTATTTTAGAAGAAACTGCAAACTGCATTGCTGGCTATGACGCTTCACCTTTCGCCCTATTAGGCTCCGCTTTGAATTTCTCTTTAGTCCGAAACAAAATGGAAGCCACAAGTTGGCCAGGATCTTCTTGGTTCCTGGAAATGCACTTTTTGGAATCCATGTCATTCTCAGTTCCAAATTACTTTGCTACAAGGAGAGGTCACCACACGATGTTCATGGAGCTCCCTCCAATGCTTTTCACCTGCATCAGCGTTTCATCCATGTCTTTGTTTGACTTCACTTTGCTGACAATCGTGGAGTGGCCGGTTTGGATTTGCGTTTCTTTGATGATAATTTCTGTATCATTCTTCTACAAAGATTTTCTTCTGGGAATGGACCTACTTTGGCCTATCCTTGGGGTTTCCTTGAATGAAGAACAACACGACCGGAAGTTAATTGCAGTCTACTTGGTAATGTCGGTAGCATTAGCCGGTGTGTATGGCGCTTACTTCACCACAGAAGCAATTCGCATCGCGGACTTTCCCTCTTTGGAAAAACTCATTAAGGAAAGAAAATACCGTATTTGGGGAACAGATGTAG
>JAHZNJ010002431.1:0-12074 GCA_027744475.1 Lepidocyrtus cf. sotoi NNG-2020
GGTGAAATTAATATTAGTTTATTGCTGGCGGTCACAAATAGATTGTTTTAATATGTATATTGATCCCAGACCAAAAATATGCACAATGTTGATGATTTGAAATACTATGAATGGTAGGCCAGTTAGTTGAGTGAACTCTTCAAGTCCCTATGAATGGTGCAAAAGACAAGACAAGACACCGCCTTTTACTAAATCAATGAACAATACTTTTAGGATTTGCCATCCATTAAACAATTTGCTCATTTCTGCTACAGTGCTGTAGCACAGGTCGTCTCATATCTGTTTCGTTTACTGGCGGTATTCAAAGAAGAAAAGTAAGTTTGGAGACTGATTTTTTAGCGGATGTGATTGATAACTTACGGCAAATTTTAAAAATTTTGGTTGTAAAGGATGATCCATTTAATTGATTATTAGATAATCACAAGGAAGAAGGCTATTATTAATTTAAAAATAAGCAAATTTTTAGTTTTATCTTCATCAATCGATGGATGTTAGATAAGAAGATAACGTTGGCGTTTAGCATTGTTGCTGAGGAAGGGGTGGGGATTGGGGATGATGGGGAGTTGGCAGACACCTTCAAAGGTGGTGTAGGGAGACACTTTTTTATTCAGTTTTATGATTATTACGTAATAGTAACGGAATACGGATACGAATGGCTACCAAAAAGTGGATTAGCAGGGTCATTAAAAATGTTTTTTGTGATGGATGAGAACAATGCAAATGCCAAAACGTGTGTAATAATGAGCTCTTCTAATTGTAACTTCACAACTAACTTCCTTCATTGCAATCGCTCTAATAAAAATTAAGTTGCATTCTTGCATTTTTGCTATGCAATGCGTTATTGATTTCCTGTTTTTTATTACAAGAACAGGTAAATGTAAATGTAAGCCTGACAATTAGAGAGAAACGAGATGAGACTTTGTTGTTGTCAAATTAAACACGTTTAGATTATTACTTACGTACAGTAGTTTGTTATAATTTTCGCATTTTTAATGAAGTACACAAAAAACGTACAACATCACAAGTTCATTGAATCAGTCGTCAATCGTCAATGATAATTATGAATGAAATGAATTAAATTATAAAAGCGAAGTTAGCAGTTAAAGTGTTATTAAAATGCTGTAGAATGCAGTATTATGCATTGTGCCTGAGATATTAATAAAATGGACAGATTATTACGATTTTTTATTTAATAAAACCCTTTGTCAAAATCTTTTAAATTAACATGTAGTGATCGATTTAAGCATACTAATTTTGAACGCTAATATTTTTAATATTGAAATTACTTTGAATATCACTTGAGTAGGTACATGGTGTTCTTCACTGATACTGATATAGAGTTAATCAAACGCAATTGATTTTGGTTGACTTTGACTAAATTAAGTTCAGTTCTCATACTTTAGTTCAAATACTTTACTAAATCAAGATTTTTAAATTCTGCCATATTAACTGAAAACCTAAAAGAATAGCTCATAAATTCATTCACATTACCCGACGGATTTTCACATGAGATCAGACGCATTATATTAGTACTTATACTGCTGCATTCAACTATGCTTAATTTCGGTTTCGATGCCATAATATTATGATTATGACAATTTGCAGCATCTATGATGCGATGAGATAAGCTTACTTTTTTTGCATGCATGCGAATGGGACAAAGTAATTTGCAACTTTGCACTTGCATAAAACAAGCCCGCAACATAACAGAGCAGAGGAGCAGAACAGAGGAGAGCTCAGAGCTGTAGTCCAATTAAGGAGAGGATCACATGAGTTAAATGAATGAGTTGAATGAGTTCGCATTAAAAAACGAAACTTTCAGCCTGCAAAACGTTTTAGATGGTATTTATTGATACACATGCAAAAAGTTCTTTTTTTGCAAATTGGGATGCAAAACGAGTGCGAATAAAATGCTGTAGTGAATCTCGTGATTCACAAGATTAAAGGAATAAATATTTTATTTTGGTTTGGTGTATGGTATTATATTGCAACTCTATGCTACCTTTTAAACTTTCAAAATAGCAGATTTCATTATTGGCCAGGCCAGTCGCTCAAAACAGCAAACCACAACTTGAAAGCATATAGTCTAGTTTAATAGCAGTATTTAAAATGGAATATTAGTAAGTTAATATTCTCCTCCCTATTATGTAAATATCTGCAATATTGTTGATAATTTTCCTTGTTCCGTTTTGTGACTTGTGATATTATAAAATGGCACAAAAAAAGCTTCAAATAAATTGTTCAAATACAAGGTTAAATCATGTATCTTAATAAAATGTGTTTGTGGATGAGATATTAAATTGTTTAATCGTAGTAAATGCTGATACGAGACAAGTGTTTCAGTTTACATTCACATTGTTTCAGTTCTTTGTTTTGATTTTTGACTACACGTAATATGAACAATTAGCCAGCAAAATGCATGTGAGTGGGAGAAAGGATAAAAACTATTCATAATTTGTTTGATGCCATAATAATTGTCAATGCTTTGCTGCACTTTGCTCCTATGCAAAAGTGGTCACATTTGAGTGCAGTGCGTAGGTATTATCGCTGTGGTGGTGGTGACGGTGGTGAGAGTGCAAATTAAGTGCATGTGAAGCAGCGAAAACATTCGCCACGTCAGCTAAAAGACCGACAAAGAAATTAATTTTCTTTTGGCAAAGTGAGTTTATTTGAAAGATTTATTTAACTCATTTTGTTAAACTATTTAATACAACCAATAAATCATATCATCATTAACTTGTTCCATACTACATTTTAGATTTTGTTTAATTTTCAAAATGGGAAGGAAGGGCCGTAACCGTTCCAAAATGAAATCCGATAATAAATCCACCTACTTCAAGGTACTCGCAACTTTCCAGTGCTCTAATGGAGACTGCAGAAGATCTTGGCATTCCGCCCATGCCTGGGGAAAGGATGAGGAGTTGGATGATAACTGCGAATATTGTGGTACTCCAGCTAAATTAATGGATGCCAAGGACGAGGTTCAATTCAATTTTAACAAAAAAACACATTTCTCGCTCTTTTGGTTGAATGCAACTTTTAATTACTTTAAACAATTAAACCAGATGGTTATACTTGATACCTACACGTGTCCAAAATCCAACTGCGGAGCTCAATGGCAATCCCTCCATTTTGGGGAGAGGGTGGCTCATCAATGTGATTGTGGGACTGTGGTCTTACCTGCAGCAAATCCACAGGAGAGATTTGCCAGACACTACGTCTTCAAATGTAAAGGGAAATCTTGCACTGAAAAACCGGAATGGGAGGATCATTCTACAACTCCGCAGAAAACCCAGAGATGTACAGTTTGTCGCAATAGAGGCGACATTAAAAGAATTCAGAAGGTGAATAATTGCTCCAAAGCCATAAATTTAACCGTTATGAAAGGTAAATGTAAAAACTAAAATCTTTTCGATGTCCACTTCCGTTTCAGATGAAGCCTTACTGGCTTATCAAAAAGTTACAAGAAGAGAAAGGCGGAAGTGGCAGCGGAGGAGGTGGTGGTGGTAAAGGTGCTATTGATGGTCCACGTATTTCTGGCTTTGGTTCGGGAAAAGGACCTTCTAAACACAACTCAGAATTCTGTGATATGTGCCAATCTATGATTCGCCAGGGTTATCGGTCATGTCACCGTTATAGGAAAGTTGTCACAGAGCAAACCATTTCCAGTACAGGAGCACTTATCGAAAGATTTGTTAATTTAGAATTGAAATGAAACAAAATCACTGTAATTGTACTTGAATTGAAAGCGATTGAGTTTAGTTGGCTCAACGTTTGTTGAATTTTGACTTTGACCCAATAAAAAATCCTTAAATATCTGTTTAATTTATTATGGCATAAATGGGTCAGGCTTTCGGTAGGAGTATGTTAGCAGTTAGACCATTTATTCTTTGCATTGCATTACGTTATTGTCATTCGTTCATTCAGTGCAAGTGCCGAAAGTGAACGTTGCGCGTTGTGAAAATGTGAATTGCTTATAACATTATATTAGCTAGCGTGACACCCGACCCGACAATAAAAATTTTGATAAAACATTTTGATAGAAGTTTAGTTTCCAACTGGAAAAAGCCAATCTGCATTAGTGCTCCTCACCATCAATAAATTTTTTTTTGCAATCTATTGATAAACAAGCTGGATACTACAATGAGTGAAAATGATAAACGTTTGTTCATTCTTATCGCTAGTCCATTATTGTCATTTCAGCAGCATGAACTCTACAATGCAATTACATGGTTCTTTTGTTTTCTCTACTTCTGTGTGAGTCATTTTTCATTGATGAGTACATATTTATATAAATAATTAAAATACTCATTTTCCCGAATAAAAAAAATGCTTAACTTTTTCATATTTGTAATTAAATCAAAATTATAACCAGTATTAACATATTTGTTTGTGATTATTTAGCACTATTGCCACCCCTGCCATCATATCATAATCATTTACTACCACGGCAGTGCCTAGTGGCATTATATTTTGATGTACATGATATTAATTTGGTTGTGATGATAAGATGAGTCATCCCATTTTGTGTCATTCATCATCATGATCAACCTAATCAGAGCTGAGCTCGAGCTAAGTGAGGGCGGTACAGTAGCACCAGGATAAAAACCAATTTATTGCAGTGCATTATAATCACACGTAATTCAATTATGGAAACAGAATTGAATGAAAAAGCAAGTAGTACGTATAGTAAGAAAAGAAGTATTGAGACTGAGACGGAGAGAGAGGAGAAACAGAGCAGTGTAGTTAGTGTGGTATCGGAAGGTGGACAGTAATAAAGTCAGAAAGTGGGAGAATAAATTTAATAATATTTTCTTGAATAAATTAATTGATTGTAAGTTTATTTCTATTACCAAAAAACTAAGGAAAGAAGGCTAAAAAAATCCAAACTTCATGGATAAAAAAAGAGATTTACCCTTGATTTTCATTTCATTTCAAGGTTTAAGTCAAAATGGGCAGAAAAGGAAGAAGTTCCCAGGATTCGACTTACTTTAAAGTACTCGCGACTTTCCAGTGCTCTAACGGAGAATGCAAAAAGGTTTGGCACTCCGCGCATGGGTGGAATAAGGATGAAGAGTTGGAGAATATTTGCAAGGTTTGTTCGACTTCCGGCAAACTAGTTGATTGCAAAGATGAGGTACTTAATTACGACTTAAGTAAATATTGAATTTTTAATTTTTCTTTTGAATGAAACAGTTTTTCAATCTCATCCTTTTTTTATTTAGATGGTAAAGCTTGACACGTACAATTGTACAAAATCAAGCTGTGGTGGCCAATGGCAAGCCCTCCACATTGTACAACGGAAGGTTCAGCAATGTGGTGATTGCGGGACTCTGGTGGCTCCAGAAACCCACCCGCAAGAAAGATTTGCTAGACATTATGTCTTCGAATGCAAGAATAAATCCTGTTCTAATGTGAGCAAAAGGTGGGAGGATTTTTCAACCAGCCCACAGAAAACTCAAAGTTGCACAAAGTGCCACAATAAAGGGGAAATTAAACGCATTCAACAGGTCAGTATTTAATTAAATAAACCTTTTTATTCACTAATTACATAAGAAAAAGGGT
Organism: Lepidocyrtus cf. sotoi NNG-2020; assembly: GCA_027744475.1. NCBI lineage: Eukaryota > Metazoa > Arthropoda > Collembola > Entomobryomorpha > Entomobryidae > Lepidocyrtus > Lepidocyrtus cf. sotoi NNG-2020. The sequence goes on from JAHZNJ010002431.1 coordinate 5,566, forward strand.
CAATTTAACTTTTGACTTGACATTTTATTCATCCTTCAGCTGAAACCAATCTGGCTTATCAGACGACAACAGCAAGAAAAAACTGCAGCTGGAAACCAAGAGAAAAGTGACACAAGTAACGTAAGCAACAGCCCCATCGCCGGTCCCCCTATCATTGGAGTGGGAAGGGGCCTTTCCAAACACAATTCAGACTTCTGCGACATGTGCCAATCGATGATCCGTCAAGGTTATCGATCCTGTCATCAGTATCGGAAGGTTGTCACGAAACAGGAAGTTTCCAGTACTGGTGCACTTATTGAAAAGATTGTGGACTTAAAATTAAAATAATTTAACTGCTAGTGCAGTCGAAAGCTTTTTCTTGTTAGTTAAGAAATAATTAAAGAATAAATTACAAGTGAAAGAGGCACAATAAAACTTAATTACCTAAAAGCATAGCATTTTTTTTGAAAATGTATTTCTTTCAATCGAAATAATACAGACAAAAACAATAATTTTTGTTTTGAAAATGTTGAACTGAGGGAAACCAATATTTGATGCATGCCCTTGCGCAATTGTCGCATTAGCTATAATTACTGTATTGCAATTGCATTTTTTATCATAAATACCAAATACCCGTTAAAATACAATGCACTATTACCTATATACAACCGTGCAAATTTTGTTTACAATTACAACGTTCTCCGCTTTGGATTATAAACGAAAAGGACAACAGCTTATAAAGCTGCACCCCTGCGTGTTTCGCCACCAGGAAAACTAAATTAAATTCCTATTTTTATTGATTTGAATTGAAATCGAGCAGACATTTAAGCAACCTAGTTTATGTTTACCAAAATACCATAGCTTTGTTGGATCGCGTGATTGCGTGATGAGACGTATTGATTTTTGGTTTTTGCAAGGATGAAAAACATGTTATGTCTCACCATAGCATGTCTCACTTTTGTCTCTCACTTGAACTATGCATGGTTTTGGTACAAGTTCATGGGAAATCAAAATGATGCCACTTAATCATTTTTCTTGCATTCAAATTCAGTTAGGATAAAGGGGCAAACGGAGGCCAACTACAAATCTGTTGGTGCGGATTCGTTTAGATTTATTTTGTAGAGAAGGCATAGGCATACATGTTAAAGGTAGATTATTTTTTACTATTTTCCATCGATCTAATCTTATCTAGAATCTAGGTAATTGCAATTAAACTGCCAAATATTTTACAATGGGGAGGAAGGGCCGTCGTCGCTCTAAAAAGGGTACTAATGCAGCGTACGTGAAAGTACTCACTACTTTTAAGTGCTCCAACGGGGACTGCATGAAAAAATGGGTATCTGTCCACGGTTGTGAGATAAATGAAAAAGATAATTGCGAATATTGCGGTGCTTCGGCAAAATTGATGGAAGCTAAGGATGGGGTATACAATTAACCAATTATCATATGTAGTGAGTTAAATTATGTTTTCTTCTGTTATGTCAGTTCATTTTTGTGTTTTTCTAAATTAGATGTTGGAAGTTGACACGTACACCTGTCCAAAAGGCTGTGGTGGATGGTGGCAGTCTCTTCATTATGGGAAAAAAGGTGTCCCACAAGAATGCGATTGTGGGGAAATGGTGGATCCAGCAGAGCGACCCCAGAAGAGATTCGCGAGGCATTATGTTTTCATCTGCAAGAATAAAAAATGCAGCGTGAATCCAGAATGGGAAGATTTCTCTACTGCCCAGCAAAAAACTCAGATTTGCACGAAGTGTAAAAATAAAGGGGAAATTCAAGGAATTCAGCAGGTTAGTTTTATAATAATATAATGACAAATGTCTAATTTAATTTATTTCTAATTTATATTTATAGTTATGAATAATTTGGAGCTTTTGTTGAGCAAATTTCAGTTGAAGCAAAGGAAAGACCAAGATGGTGAAGCAGAAGGTGATGATGATGATAATGATAATGCAGTTGAACCACCAATGGGGAAAGGAAGGCACAACTCGGAATGCTGCGAAATGTGTCAGTTTGTGATTCGACAAGGATATCGATCCTGTCATTCATACCAAAGGATTACCACGAAAGAGAAGCGTTCCACCGTGACGGGAGCAATCACACAGAAAATTGTCGCAGCAGTTATCATGCACAGCACTTGAAAATTGCTAAGGGAAGAATTGAAATATGTGTTTTAATTTTTAGATAGGCGATTTTTACTATTTTAATTGAAATTCGACCCAATATGGGTGAATTCTTAGCTATTATTTACTTCATTAATTAATCAAGCCCTCTGTCATTTAACATAAGAGAATTCCAATTAACTCCCTCATCCAACATCGCAATATTCGTAAGTTTGTAATTTGCAGCAGTAAGTAATTAATTTCATTTCATATTCAGCGCATCACATGTATTTTTATTCCGTCATCCGCTTTCCTTTGTTTTCAGTTTAAAAAACGTTGTAGCTGGAATTCATCTGAGTACATATTACAATATTTCATCTTTATCAATTTATCACTGAATTCATATTTATTGCTTAGGGTGGTTACGTCATCAATTTTAGTCATTAATTAATGTAAAGCCTATCATCATTAAATCGAATCAGAAATCAGAATATAATTAATGATGGAAGCGATATTATGGAACTGAAAAACGTTTTTGCGGTTTGGATTCTTTGAATTTTTACATGCAAAAATGCGTCCGCGTCCATTGCTTTGTTGTCATTTGTCAACTTCTACTAGACAATATACTACAATGTAGTCATGTCATGTCATTCAGTTATGTACTAGGTTACTACCACTGTAGTACAACAAACGCCGAATTTATAGTACAGTACCTACCTAGTACCTGCCCGGTCTGGTATAATACCTTCACCTTACCTTGTTAATGTTAATATGTACTTATGGATTAGTTAAATACAGTAAAAATATCTGTTCCCCCAAAATACAAATGACGCGACGGTCGCGACGCAACGCAAGCAAAACGTATTTAAATACATACATATTTTTTGGTGATTTACTGTTTTGTAAATTGGCTGCTGCTGGTTTGTTCTTTGTTGATCTTTCCTTTTGCTTCTGTCCTGTCGTCAGTCAGTCGTCGTCCTGTCTTATATTCCTCTGATCTGAGCTGTATAGTATGCATAATGCATATTATGCTTGAAGTGCCAATAATATACCCATTCAGCATTTTGCATGCCAATTTTGCATTCCATTCAATTCCATTCTATTTTTTGGTTGTTTCGTCTTGTCCTCCTGTTGTGTCGCGTCGCGTCGTGTCTGTAATTGATCAATACACCATGCGTATCTCCAGTCCAGTATAATTACCCATTCAGGTTTTTCGGTTTGAGTGAGTAGAGCTCTACTTTTTTGGGAGAAGAGCGAGCGAAAGCAAATCCATTCTATTTCATTCATGGATTCTATTTTTTGGTGGAAGAAGTGAAGAAAGATCACAGTAGTCACAGAACGCAGTAGTCAGTTCACGTTCACAGTCACTCAGATCAGGGCAGGAGCCACAGAGTAGATGATTGTTTAATTAAAGAAGAAGGGAGAGAAAATTGTAAGGTCAACGACAAACAACTCGAACTGAATTCCAGAAGGCAAAAGCTTCTTCGTTTGTGTTGTGCGTGTGTGAAGTGAAGGGAAGAGCATTGTCATTTTGTTAAGTAAGTGCTGCTGAGGAAATTATTTGGAGTATATTAAAAGTTTCCACAATTAATTACGCTGGTATTGGATTGATAAGGTACAAGAACTAATTTTTGCTGGTTAATTGCGTAATTTTACTTCATTTAAAATTATTTTTCATTTATACAGGTATTTTATGAGTGTTTTTGTTCGGATGTCGGATGATGGATGAAGACTGATTTTTTTGTGTTACTTATAGTTGTCACCACTGCACCGCACTGTCATCGGATTTGGATAAACCTTTGAAGAGGGGGCTCGAAAAGCATCATCATCATGAGCACAGTATCTAAAGTGGCAGGAGGTGGAGGAGGAGGAAACAACAGCACATCCTACCTAAAGGTCTATATCACCTTTCAATGTTGTGACTGGACGTGCAACCATCGTTGGGGTTCACCACACTGCTGGACCGAAGATAAAGAAATGCCCGACAAGTGCGAAGCTTGCGGTGAAACAGCCAAATTATTGGAGATTTACGACGATGTAAGTACTTATAAATCAACTAATAACAAAATTACATAATATATAAAAAATTACGATTATGTTTTGTATAATTCTATTCATTATTATTTCATAATTGTTATTCTTTCATCCTTGATTGTGAAACAGGAAGCCATCTTCGATTCTTATTCTTGCCCAACAACGGACTGTCCAGGGTTGTGGCAGTGGCCGCATCATGGTAAGGGAGGAAAAGGAGTGAAGCAACAGTGCAAACGCTGTCTAAAAATGGTGGCGCCATCGAAAACACCACAACTGCGATTCGCCAAAATGCATGTATTTCAATGCAAAAATGACATCTGCCCTAATATAGAGAAGCCGATTTGGGAAGATGTTTCAACTGGAAGGTTTGTTTTCCAAAAGTGCAGGTGCGGAGGTAAAGGAATGCTTGTTAGTATTGACAAGGTGAATAATTTTTATTTATTTATATTTATAATTAATATTAATATTGATAATTACCCCTCCTGTTGTAGTAAACTTGCTACAGATTTGTTTTTTGTTAAAGCTCTAATCTAATAATACTGACTAATATAATCTAATAAACTTTAATATTTTAGTCGAAAGAGCTCACCGGAGAAGAGGAGGGAGAAATAAAAAGAAGAAAGTGGTTAGCGCACCAGAAGGTAATAAACTGATAATATAATATAAACATTATTATAACGTTAGTTTTCTATTGCTTTCCTTCCTCCAAACAGCAAAGCTTTATTTTTTGTGAAGTATTTTATTGTTCATTCAGAGTTTTTATTTTTCATTTTCGTTTTTAGGTGCAAAAGCTGGGGATAGAGATGCAGAAGAGTACGCGCAGTGTAACTTTGGAGAAGGAATACAGGGAGGCGGTGGCTAAGGAGAAGTTAATGCATCATGACGAAGAGTCCTGTGGAATGTGTAAAGAACTTAAGGAGCAAGAATTTCCATCCAGTTGCCTTCAGTATCAAAAAATCGTCATGCAGTTGAGAAGCTTCCGGTAATGGAGATGGGGCCACCAGAGAGAAGATCATTGAGACCATCAGAGATAAAGGAATGAATTATTATTACAAGCTCCTTCCTTCAGCATTTAGATAAGCCTTTGGACAGTCATTGAGTCATTCTCTTTATTGCTCTATGTATGTTGTATTGAGAGGATTATGTAAGTACGCTAAGTCAAGTAGTCTAGCTATCCGATCGTAAGAATAAGTAGGTAGTTAAGATTTTCTTGATTCAGTTTTGGTGTTTGAATATATCTATTTACAATTAAATTAATTATCGATTCACTTAAGCCATTTAATTTTGTTTTAACTTTAAGTTTAAAATAAAATAAGTCTGGTTGAAGCCCGTTAGCACGTATGGTTTGATAAGAACGAATTAATATTTAATTTAATTTAATTACTTTATATTATTATACTTGAACAAGTCAACATTGCGTATTTATCCGATAATAAATGTTTATTTACCTGAAACCTTACGTATTAATTGCAGTGTCATGTTCCATGTTAATCATCTTATCCCACCCACCGTTTATTAACTTATAAAAAATTTAGTTTTAATTTTAATTGTTAAGTAAAAATACTGATGGCAACCAAATACATTAGCATAAACCTACATCTACGTACACACTGAATAATTCAGTTTAATTTTTTTAAAGATGTAAAAAGGTACTTTGCTTAATTCTTTGGATTTTGAACTTGTTCAATTTTGCTCCGAAGAAACGCATAAAGCCATTCGCAGCCAGTCTAAGTCAATTGTAAATTGTAATAGATTTACTCGCTGAACTAACCGTCTACTACTAAAGTTAATTCATTATGTCAACGGCAACATCTTGTCCACCTTTACCTCCTCGTCTGAATAATAATAATATGAATCACGATTATGTGGTCTATGTCCAGCATAAAGATAATGGTAATTAAAACATTGTACAACAATTAATTAAATTACATTGTACTGTACAATAAAATTAATTTTGGTAATATTTTGAATTTCGACAAACCTTCGTTCCTAACCAAAAACATATATTTGCTGAATCTTTAATACAGCTCAACCAGAGATAAATAGACGAAAGGGTTCACCTCCCTGCGATGAGCCTGTAAAATGATCATCCTCTAGCGGAAGTGGACCAACGAATCATATTCAAGCTTTCAGAGAATGGCGAGTATTCTTGTCAACTGCGAATTCGGAATATAGCACGAGATGGCTCAATTATGTTTAAGGTGAGGTCTAGACTCGTCACTTCCAAATTGTATATAATTTTTAAGATTGATATGATACTGACATTGATTGATATTGTAGTCATATTGTAGCAGCACAGTCTCCAAATATTCCAATGGAATTCGCTCAGGTAGCGCACATAATAATATTTGAATTTGAACGACTTGATTGAAGTCTTGACCTAATCATAATCCA
>JAHZNJ010002432.1:0-14736 GCA_027744475.1 Lepidocyrtus cf. sotoi NNG-2020
TTTATGGTTTAATCAAACTCTGAATAATTTCAGGTATCTATCTAGTAATAATGATGAGATGATACTTAACTTATACTTTAACGCATACACAGTATGATTTCAATTGAAGGATTGAAACATTTTGCTTTTCTTTTACTTTAAGCTAACGAGACCAACAACGAAGAATGAAGAATGAAAAACAAAAGACAGGTTTCCTTTTTACTACAACCAACAACAACAAAACTATTACTACCTGTCTACTACTATTGCAAGGAATCTTTTGAATGTGAAGCTCTCTTCCTCGTCCCTCATGAAAGTAACATGCAAGCATGTCACTCATATCATTTCACTCAACTCGACTCACATCAGTTTTGAAAGAAAAGGCTTATAAACTTGAACTATATTACCATTTTACTTTATAATTTATAATACCGCAGCGTGAAGAAGCAGTATATTAGAGTTTTCTTTCTATAAGTAAAAACAAAGCGAAGTAAGTAAACAATTGAGTGTAGTAGTGTATGTTTGTGTATCAGTAACACTTTAGTAGAAGCATAGCAAAATAGTAAAGTCATAGACAAAGAGTTACACTTTGCTCGTTCAATTTTTCAATAGAAACTGTTTTCCTACAACAAAACTTTGTTTTAAAAAAATTCTAATGATAATGATGCTTTTAAAAGGAACATATGCTTACTCATTCTTTTCCTTTTTCTTCTTCTCCTAAAAACTTCATATTCTGCTACGCATTTCTTTTTGTACACCTGTTCTACGATTACGATCCCTACTGTTAAAACCTTCCTCCTTGAGATGTAACGGAATCTCTAGTATAAATGAAAAAAAGGATGAGATGGTGATGATGAAGATGAAAGACTATTCATCATTCTCCTTCTTTCCCGTATTAAAAAGTACCAGGCATGAACTCAAAATTTTTACTCTGAAAGATACTATGATTTTATTACTACCCTGCTTACTCACCACTAGTTGCTTATTACTATTTTTAAAAAATACCCTTATTTTTGTTACTCCTTTACACTTTTCCTACCTCTATGTGAGCTTAAACTTAAAACTTCTTGAATTAAAGGGTTTTCATCCTCATCATCATAACCAAATTAAATCAGTCTAATGAATTTCAGCTTTTTTGCTATTTTGGTCCGACTTTATAACCAAAATGGTTATACATATTTTGCTCGCATTTGTTTCATCACTATCACCATAATATTTTTTAAAGAAGAACCCGCAAATGATTTTTTCATTCTAAATAGAGATAGTAATTGCTTAAACACTTACGTGTATTGTATTATCATTATCATTTTAGTTAACTTTAAAACCTGCAGAATTAAAGTAAAGTACGTAATAGTAATAATAGCGTAAGTATGTTTGAGTTAAACTTACGCCTATTCGCTTTGGTTTTATAATCTTACCTTAAACAATGCAAAATGGATTCTGATTTTCTTACACGAGAGAGAAAAAAACTTTACTGGTTTAGCACTTTTGTTTCTCCATTTTATTTACTGATTTACTGAATCTGAATCGCATCTCATTCTCATTTCTTAAGTGTTTATATTTACCTGGTGAGATGATGGTTAAACCATATAAACTTCAAATTATCCTTTTTACACTATTTATTTACGCCCTGTTTAAGACCAGGTGTGATCACTATCAAAACTGTTTCTTCCTCAACTCTTCTGTCTGTCTGAATTTGAATCAACGGGGAAGCTACCACACATTTTAAAAAAGATAAAACAAAAAGGCAGAATTTTTTTTTGCTACTTTACATTTTCGAACTGTTTTTTATTTCTCGGAGAGAAAAAGAGAAAAAAGGATGTGACAACAAAAATGGAATGTGAAATGCGACCAGATAAATGACGATGAAGCTAAGAAACGTTGTAGAGTAGATAGATACCTGAAATTATTCAGAGTTTGATTAAACCATAAAAAACATTTAGCCACAAAAGTTGTGTCATCAGATAGGACATGGTACATGCTAAATTTACACGATTAGGAGCGCAACAGAGTGAAAAAAGAAGCTCCTTCAGGTCTTCAGATTTTAGCTTGAAAGAAGAAGAAGAACAGGACAAGAAAGAGGAAGCTAAAAATGGTAGCGATGAAAATGACACCGCCACAGCACAGCCATAGCCACGCCAAGACCAAAACCGGCAAACAGAAATGCCAAAATAAAAGTTGACAGAAAAGGAGAGGAGAAAGAAGAGACTTGATAGTTGATGCATAATATATTCTTTTAAATCTCTTTTGACAAAGTTTTACAAGCGTAAAATTACCCTTCTGTTGTTGTTTCTTCGTTTTTTATAAGATTTTTTATTTATTTTTTATTTTATGCTTACCGTGATAATATAACTGAGATCTGGCTAATGACACTGTCACAAACAAAACAGCAATTGCGAGCGTCCAAGGGAATTTAAACGGATTCATGACTCCTTTTTCTGTAATGAAGTTTTTTTCATGTTGAGGAAAAAAACCAACAAAAATAAAGTTTTTAGTTGAATTTAATCCGCTTTTTTATGTTTTGAGACAAATTAGAAGACATGTCAGATTGTCAGTAAAATTTGAAATCTGTTTATTCTGTCTCTTTGTTTTCATTCCGCCGACAATTAAATATGCAAAGTAGGTGAGTGAGCACAAATTGTGCTCTCTCAGCACAGTATTACATATTTGCATGGATTTTTCATTTTTAGACGGAACAACGAAAAGAATGTAAAAAATACTAAAACGTAAAATTCTATTTTTCTTACTTCATAACTCTCGGGAACCCCGAAACAATTGCAGAATTAGCCAATAGCGCCGGATTATATTAAATCCAATACAAAACCCTCTATCCATATTTCCTTTCATCACGCTAGTTTCCCATTTTCATCCTTTTTTGTAACAATTTCATCCTTAATATGTCCTTATTTGTTAAAATTGATTAACGGATAATAGTACAAATTAAAGTTCTGCGTTTTCTCATATTTTCTGTTGGAGGATGAAATAACGCACTTTTGGGACACTCAGAAATCTAAAGCAGAGACACCACGCGTAATTGAAGAATTGAGCGTTTAGGCTGTCTGACTCATTCCTTAATGGTTTCTAAACGAGAATTTAACGAATGCAATTACAGCTTGTTTTACCGGCCACGTATCACGCTCGCAAAATTCTTCGTTCATTTCATACTTCTTCTTTCAACCTTTTCGTTCATATTCACCACACCTTTCATTTCATTCATTACTTTTACGTGAAAAAGGAAATGAGATCAACGTGTGCACAGGAAAAGAACCAAGCAGATATAGAATCACGGTCACCAGAACACTTTTGAACAAAATGTAGTAGTAATAAAACCTTTATTATTAGTCGAATTCCCACAGGGATAAATATAACAGGAAGAAAGGTCGAATATGAACCAAAGGCAAAAATAGTTTTGGAAAAGTAACAGAAAAACAAACTGAAATAGGAAAGTCCATAATATTACAAAATAAAAATTTATACAATATCTGTATTAATAAGGAACACGCGTAAAATCAAAAAGTCACTTCAACTGAACCTCTTCAACTCTTCTTCTCTCACCACAAACCTTTTTCGAAAATGACCAAACTCAAAATGAACTCAACTCTTAAAAACGCATGCGTGTGAGACGGTAAATTGTTGAGGAACAAACAACAAATTTCAAAAAAGGACGACGACTAAAGCGAAGGATCCACGAAATCAATATGATGGATTTGGATGATGAGATGAGATCAGAGCTTTTAAAGGACTGAAACTGTAGGGACTCAAGCTCAGCATTAAACAAAGTCATGAGTGCTTTCCTCCGCTCATCTTTATTCACTTTCCGAGAACAACAATCTCATCTTCAGTCATTTTTCTCTACTCCTGAATCTGAAAAGAAAAGATCTAAAAGAATGCTTTCTGGACTCAAACGATTCTTTTCTGTCACTCTCCTTAACCTGTATTAAGGGATTTTAAGGCTTAGCTTTGTATCTACAGTGGAACAATGCACTTTTTATGTATTATTGTAATGCACTTGACCAACAATCCACAAAACAACGCAACACGCAACCGAGAAACAGTAATAAAAGAGTATCTTCTTCAGCTTACAAACTGATTTTTACAACAAAGCAAGTGAAGCCGAAGTGCAGTAGTATTGCAAAGAGAGCCAGTCACTCACTCACTGGTTAGTCAGTCAGTAGTACTACCGCAAGATCATCATATCATTATCATCATCATCATCATAAACAACAACGTACAAATAAGAGCAAGTAAATATCCACCTAAGGTAAAGCCTTTATCTTTCTTTTTCTCTTTAATATGAAGAATAAAAGTACGACTTTTGCTTCTCTTTCTTACGAGGTATTCCTCATAGAAGATCTCATAGTAAATGTAGGTCCCTTTCTTTCTTCGCGAGTTCTTCGAGCTGGTTTCCTTTCTGTTCTTCTTTTACTATTCAGAAAGCAACAAAGCTTCTCACCATATTCTCCTATGCAACATTGCAACAGCGCAACGATAAATGCTTTGATGAGACGCAGTGCACTATATTCATCATGGTACAAGTTCAATGTGAAATGAATCTGGCCGTATCTAGTATCTGGGCATAGCAGAATGATGATGAGTAAATCTATTATGCATTTTAATGTAGTACGTAGATTAAATTAAGGAGAGTCTTTAAATTCCTCTTCTTCTACTTCAAGGAAAAGAATTGGGGAAAGAAAGCAGGGAAGAGAAAGATTCCTCCTCCGACCTTTTTTGAATCATTTCGAATCTTGATTGTACTATTGCAGCAAAGTTTAATTGTATTAGAAGGCGCAGTGCAGAGCTTGAAGATATCTTCAGAATTCCAAACTATAGGAAGAAATACGAGCTCTTAAACATTAAAATTAGGGGTATTCATTCATGGGCATTATTAAATGAAGTATATTTTACACGGACCATTTATACATATTTATATGTTTCGTTGTAAAAGTACTTAAGAACGCTGCTGCATGATTATCATATTTATGCAGCTCATTTATATCTCCTTTTAACGAAACTGCTGATCTACAATGTTAATTTATAAATGTTATCCGAATGAAAATGAAGTTAGCTTGGGTACAACAACAATATGATCATGATCATTGTTGAATGAATGTTTCATTGTTAAATTTTGTATTATGTACACTTTATGCGTGCTTGTCGATGTCGATTATGCATTTCGATTAGCTTAACTCCTTGTTGAATTGTTCAGTGTTTAAGTTAAATATGAATCAAATAGGCAACAATGTAAAGTAAAATGGTAATGTACTGGTTTTAAAGTTTTAAACTGGCATGTCACTCCATTCATAAAACAATCCTATCGAAATCACGTCCAAGAGCTAGAGAGAGAGAGAGAATCGAATCATTTTGTGAAAGAAAGAAGGAAGTTTAGTACAAATATTATGCAGCATTAAAATTTACAATGCCAATGAAATGACGATGGATGATATCATGAAAGAAAATGTTCTTTGAATGAAGTATGAACCCTCTTCTCCTTCCTCATCAAAGGTAAGAAATAAACTGGGTGTAACCTTATCAAATCACCATCATTATCATCACGATGATGATCCCTGTTTTAAAGTTTAAACCTCCATTACAATAAATCACCTCGAAAGTACCTCCTCCTTTCTTTCCTATTTCCTTCTTCGGCATACGTTGCGTTGAGCTGATAAGGGCTACGCAACGCACATGAGCTAAAAGGATTCAACGATAGTACAGAATGGTGCCTTTTGAACAACGTCGATTTGAAAACGATCATTGCGAATACGCGAATGCGGAAAAGTCATGATTTTTATTATGGTGTGGCGTGGTCATTGCTATTAATAAATGTGAAAATTGTTATTAAAGATACTTTAGGGAAGATGAATTTGTCTTATTTTTTTGCTCAGGTGCGTACATTTCCTACATTTGTTATGAATGCATAGTTTTTCTAGTATAAGAACCAACTGCAACTGATTACACAAACTAGGATTAAAAGTATGAGAGTAGTGGATTATGCTCAAGCTTGTACTTTTTGTTTTTTTAGAGACGGACGCAAACGGACAATAAAAAATCAGGCATGTTTTGTTGCTTGTAAGACCTGTCTTAAATGAAGAGGGAAAGCGAAAATTTAGCATTTTTTCTTCAAAACTTGCAGAAGTACGCTGTAGTACATTATGTTGCATTATATGTATCGTTCGATGCAATAATAATTATTCATTTACGTAGGTATTTCTGCGAAATTGTGAAGGAAGAGAGTCAGAGAGTACGATTGATGCAAGCAGCAGCAGCAGCAACAACAACAACAGCAATTTAAAAAAAAACTTGTATATGAAATGCAAAACAAGACAAAATGCAGTCGTAAAACACTTTTCTCAAGTAAAAATTTCTTGTTTGTTTTGTGAGAGTGAAAGACGAAAGGAGCGAAAAAGTGAAGTGAAGGAATAAATGAGCCCTTGCTGAGAATTACTAGACCATCATCTCATCGCATAACAAATTGCTGACTATCAACAACGAGTACCAGCAGAATTTTAAGCGTTCTTGGGAAGAAAGCCAACAAAGTAATTAAAAATATGATGACACTAACAACAACACCACTAAACTCTACAACAATCAAATAGAAACATGTGCATTTAGTTAGGATTCAAATTCAAATCATGAAAAAGGAAATCTTCATTTCGATTTTAACTCTATGTGAGAGCAGAGCAAAGCAGCAACAAAAGCAGAGCGGTTGAGTAAACCTTTTGAATGACCCAGAGAGTAGAGTTAAAACAGGAAATAAAACTGGTTGAAAATAAAATCTTTGCAGAATGCAGAGAGCGATACAGAACTCGCGCAAGTGGGCTCTTCTTGATTACTTTTGATAATCAAAAGTTAGTGTAGGAGATATCTCGACGATATCAGCAACGAGACAAAAAAGAGCAGCATAAAAATGCTGCTGGGCTTCATTTCATTTTCATTTGAACTAATAATCAAGTTTTAAGGAACTAAATCATTCAAATTACTCCAACAATGTAAGATGTAAGGAAAAAATTACTTCAAAATCTACTTAAATACTGCATAAGCAACTAAATCTATCTGTGTGAAACCGAGATTAAAAAGCGACGAAAGGTAAAGACAAAGGACCGAGATACCAATTAAAAAATTGAAATTGCGTTCAAAAGAACTTAGCAGCAGCAACCATTAAAACCGTCCCTTTACTCCCGCTACAATTATCCTTAACTAATTGGAAATAAAATAAATGCTTTCACTTCTTAATTAGATGATGACAGGAAATAAATTCAACAAATTACATTTTTCGTGGAGGTAAATGGGTTTGAACTTCATAGAAACTGTTTTATTCATTTCTATATATTAAATTGAATGACGTGTTGTTTTTTGTGTTTTTTTTTCTTCTCTTGTTTTGTAACTGGACGGGAAACAAACGAATAATAACAAAAAAGATTTATGTAACAGCGATGAGATTTTTTTCAGCTTTTTGTTTTTTTCTTTTGTATATCTTGGCTTGGTTGGTAGTATTTCATTTCATTCTATTGTATTTTTTTCTTACATGTTTTTGTTTTTTTACTTAAAGTTGGCGTAATCGAGTAAGTGTTTTATGTTTATGTTATTTATATATAATAATATATTTATACTTTGTCGGATAAAAAGACATTACTTTAACTTGCAATGATTAAACTCATTTCTTGAAAAACGACAAGAACCAGAGAATGATTCCAATTATTCTTTTTAGATAATTATTACACAATTCATAAGTGAAAGCTTGTTTTTTTTAAATTGAAAACTGTTTTCATCGTGTATTTTTAAATTTTTTATCTCTTCTTCATTTCAATCTTTTTTTCTGTTTATAAGTTTGTTATTATGTTCCGTAAAATTTAAGTAATTTTATATAAATTCATTAATTAATTATTTACTTAGCTAAACCGTATTTTCTAATAATTTAAATTTAATAAGAAAAATCCTATTTAGAGAACGAAAGGCCCAACTGAGCCAGAGAACATTTCATTTATCAATCATCAAATAATATTATTATTATTACATTTTACACTTCCTCTACGACGACGGGTTTCGAGTTATTTCCCCCATTGCCAATTCTTTTGACCACCCCATTACTGGGTCTTCCGCGGACGAGGGCGGATGGAGCAGTAAACGTGTAAGATTTCATAGCTAAGGTTTGACCGTTATTTCCACCAGGATTATTAGTCCGTGTCCTACTACCCTCCATGATCGCTTTGGCAATCCCTTCCGATAATAAACTTCCAACTTCTCCGACGTGCTCACTACTACTCACTACACCACCACTACTCAGGACACAACTAGAATTGACAGTTGTAGAGTCTCTTCCTCCACCCGTCACCGACTCCTCACCACTTATTGTACATACCTCACTTGAATTTGCATTTAAAATATTATTTAAAATCTCATCACCTCCATTTTCCGATATAATGGAGGAGGGCGGTCCTCCGTCTGAAGAAACCACTACACCGCCACCACCCTCACTCTTATTTGGTAATACTAACCTAGCGTTTTCTTTATTATCCTTATCAACTAACAGTCTCATTTTATTTAAATCTACACTAGTTTCATCACACTCTTCACTATTATCTCCTGCTGCTATTTCACATTTTACATTTACAAGATGCGAGGAGGAGTCACCTCCCGTTCCAGTTGTTGGCGTCGTTGAGGGTGCGGTGGTGGATCCTTCTGTCCTTTCGATTTTCACAAGACTCAGGTTCATTTCGCTAGCAACACCACCACCAGGGCCACTACTACTACCAGCTATTGCAGGCGTTGGGGTTTCAGAAGATATTCCTGAGTCTTCCATCACCGTATCTTCACCACCACCACCGCTACCTCCACCACCACTACCACTATTACTAAAAATATCAGGGACATCCAACGAATTGAACCAGGAGTCTCCATTATTAAAACCGCTGAGGCTGCTTCTACTACTGCCATTATTATTCAACTCGGCGAAATACGAAGAATTTATAAGATCTGAACTATATTCATCCAAAAGCGAATCACTTGGACAGCTGGTATGAAGCGGTAGGGGATCTCTAAGAGTGGGATCACTGAGAAGCCCTTGTGCGTCAAAAACTAACGGTGGATCCGGACCCGGCATAACCAGACCAACATATGAATTCTCTAGTGGGAATGACTGCAATTTGGACAACATAGTTGAATCCTCTTGATCTTCTATCAACGGTGATGGTGGTGATGACTCTAACGCCTGGAGTGACGTGGAGGACGACGCTGTTTGCGGAACACTATCAAACAAGGCGTCGCTGTCCGAAATAATTTCCGGGGATTTAGGCCGATAATGCATGCTGAAATTATTACAGTAATCTTGCCTGAGTCTACTCAACAACAATAAATCAAGAACAACAACATTTTGTGATCGTGAATATAATACTGACCAGCCTAGTTGGGGTGATAGTGGATGCGCGACAGGAGGGGAATATGGGGATGCATCGGTGGGAACGTCAACGTTTACTTCTAAGCTGTTGACCCCCGACGTTTGCGTGTTATTTGATAAGGATTGGCTTGCGCTTTGATTTAGTCCTGAAGTGCTATTCGACTCCATAAATTCATTGACCAAGGAGCGCCACTGTTCATAGCCACCGCGACAATTGACTCGGTCCAACACCATACTGCAATATTTAGAAGTACTTTGAGTACAGATGCGTCACCCAAACAATTACCAATTACACACACCAATTGCATGATATTTTTAGCCTACTACTAAACAAACCTTTCCTTTGGCCACCTTCCCTACTACTTTACCTCTCTCTCCCATTTTTTTACCGAAACAAAAAACGCCGAATAAAGCATAATCTTACTTAACCTAAGACAATAAAAATATTTTAAATTGATTAACTCACCGGCCTCCCCTTCCAACCCTCCGTCTTGCAAAACCAACAAATCTCCTTTCGTTTCTATTATTGATAGGGGCGTTTGTTGATAATGACGTTGGGTAAAATCTAAAGCGTTTATCGCCAATCCCGTTCTCATCCTCCGAACACCACGGCCAAGCGGCATTTTCAACCGGCTAGAAGAATTAAAATAAAATTCAAATTAGTAATTAAACTCCTAATAAATAACTAAAATACGTTAATCAAATCAAAGTCTTACAACGAAGATTAACTTACAGTCTGATAAACACATCCTGCCTTCCGTCTGAAGGCATAAGCTCCCTCTTCTTCCTCCTCATCATCTGAGGGAGTTGCTGCTGGGGCGGTCTCCTCCTCTGACATGTTAACATCCATATCCAAGCCATATCCCTATTTGAATCATTTACAATTTTTTCCATTAAAATACAAGTCTACCTCGTATTACACTAATACATCATTAGTAAACTTGAAATTATTCGGAGAAGTAGCACGATAATTACCGGCAGTCCGGGATAACCAGGAAGTAATGATGAACCAGCAGAAGAGGCGGCTGATGAGGCTCCTTTAGTAGCGCTTTTATGTCTTCTCTTTTTGTACTGTCGTTTCTCTTTACGAGTAAGGGTTGATAAGACGTCCTCTTTAATCCAACTTATCGAGTTGGGTTGGAATATTGGGGTAAATGCAGGTCTAGCTGGACGTTGCTGTAGAGCTTCGGCAACTATTTGGCCAGAATAGTCACCAGCCTGGTACCTATTTATTAAAAAATACAAAAACATTTCAGTAAACACATTGTAGGTCCAAATTGAAATTTTTTTTTGGATAACTTTAAAATGAACTACATTTTTTAATCAACTTCGACTACCCCATGTCTAGCTTCAGTCCGTACTTGAGGTATGAGGGGATGTTGCTATATTTAAGAGAGGTTTTAGGTAACAAGAGACTTCTTTTCGTCTTTGTCACTGAATTAGCTTAAGACAATACACACATGTATTACCGTGTTTAGGCGTTTTGTGAGCCAAGGTATGAGGGGATGTTGCTATATTTAAGAGAGGTTTTAGGTAACAAGAGACTTCTTTTCGTCTTTGTCACTGAATTAGCTTAAGACAATACACCCATGTATTACCGTGTTTAGGCGTTTTGTGAGCCAATAATCGTAAACAGCAGTGATGAGATCATCATCCTCCTTGATCAGAGCTTTGGCTTCGTTAATTGTTACTACGGTTTGTCCACTCCCTTTTTCCAGTCTGTCCATCATTTCCTCAAACTACAAAGGAATCAAAAATTAAAATCATGTGAACCCTGACAAGCAAACTAAGATTAAATCTGTAAAAAGCCATCAAGTGAAAGGGAAGAAAAGAAGCTTCTACCTTATCCGGAGTCAATTCCAGCCGGGAGGGCTGGGCATTTATCCATACTTCATCTTCGGAATCCATGTCGTAATCTGGAATGTCAGCTTCCATTGAAAATGCTACAAACGCATTAAAATTCCAAATTATTATTGTTTTGTTACAATTTTAGTAGTAATTGTACCGTATAAAAGTTTCGCAACAGAATATGTATGTCGCAGTCGCAACACAAATAGTACTACTTACGTTGCATGTAAATAAGCTGTCTAGGCATCTTGATGTTTTCTGGATAAAGATCATTATAATAATCCAAATCTCCAACATCAAACACTTCGGGCGTGGGGATAACCGTTCCGGAAACGATAGCCTGCTGCAAATGATGTTCCTATTGAGCAACAAAGTAGAAATAAAAATAAAAATTAATAAAAATAGTTTAAACAGAAATGAATTTTTTTACACTAAAAGCTGTTGAACCTTAGTGTTAAGCTTTATTGATTCGATTTATTATAAATTGATTAAGATTAATGTTACTAGCCACACCATTATTATCATAATTGCAGAAGCGTGATTATAATATAATATTACAAACAAACAATATTTTTGCTTCATGTTAGACACGTGAATGTTGAATGTAGCTCATTATATAACATTCAAGCAAACAATTTAAATTCAGTTAACAGCAGCGAAAGTCAAGATCAAGATTTTTAAATTTAAAAACAGTAAGCTGCGCAGTATAATAATAACTGATAAAACTTTGAATCGACATTTATTTCTTAGTCATCTGTTTTGTGCAAACAGTTGAAGTTTGAAAAATGAAAAAATGCACCTCCCTTGCTCACGATCACAACACTTCAATTGATAAAAAAACCTTTTGCTGCATGGCACGAGCCACACCACTACCGCTCGCCCGTCATGAACTGAAGACTGAACAAAAAAATGCAAATCGTATTTTCGGGCGAGATTTGCAAAAGCTTATTATGTAAATGTTACAATGCGCAATGTCTCTTTTCACAAAGTAAAACAAGCAATCTTTGCGTTTGACTTTAATTTTAATTTTGAGCAAAGCAATCGAGTTTTCGATCAGATGATTTAAAGTTTTTGTGCTAAATTCAGCCAGCCGGTTTTTATTAAACTAAACAAATCTGCACTTTTATGCAAATCAGATGTTTGTTTGGGAAAGCGGAAAGGAAAAGACAACTTTTTCTCGGTTTAAAGTCACAATGCAATCCACGCAGCAGCAGTGTTGTGCGAGTGTATACTGTACAGTATACAGTAGAATACCCAAAACCACTCTTCTAAAGAGAAAAGTGTTTTTTTAACACAGAAGAAAGGAATTTGTATGTAATGTCTCTGATTTTCAAAAACATTAAAAGCTTCTAACCTGTTATAGTTTGTTAGTTGATTGTTGATTCCCTGTAGAAATAAAAAATCTCTAGTAAATGCAGTAGTGGCATAACCATCATGTTAACGCAATTAATTAACGCATCATAATAATTAAGTGATGAAAATCGCTATCTGAGCTTCGTGGAACCACAAGTGGCTCGATTTTCAACGTGCGTAGTGGAGTGATTTGATAATGAAGCAAAATTGAAAGAATTCAATTAGTTTAACAACGTTAAGTATACATAGCTAGATCTTTCTCTGCAATAATTGATAGAATTTTAGGAGAAAACATGTTTGCAATTTAGCGTTAGAGTTTTCAAGTTTTCACTGCAGTTATAAGCGTTAAAGTGTATGGCGTGCCTAATATGTAAGACGAGTTTCGGGAAGTCGATCGACTTTCACCGGGCCAAGTTGAAATGTCTACAGTGCAGTGACAAGTAAGTTGATTAGGTTTTTTATTTTTGTCATTACTTACTTTGGGAAGACCAGACAGTTGATTGTGCCTAATAATCTGTCCTGTCCTGTCATAACGAGTAGTGAAATGAGGGGAGAGGGGATTCATTAGAGACATAGATTCTTTTCTTTCCTGGTCTTGGAATTTACGTTTTAGCTTTCATAAAGCTGCAACAAAACAAAGCTTTCATTTTTTCAATGAATGGTTTTGCTTTTTCCACATTTATTTATTGCATTTATTAATAATTTTTTGGTTTCTGGTTTCTCGTAAAATAGAAGTTGATACAATGAAAAAAGTTCAATCTCTTCTCTTACCCGTGATTAACATCAACGCAACAAACCCTAGCAAGAAAATGAAGCTGCGTCGTAGTTGTGTGGTCAAAGCCATTTATCACGTTTACGTAATCAAGAATTACGAAGCAGTGCAGTAGCAGAATCACGGTTGATTCACCTAAACAATTGATGAATCGAAGCTTGAAAAGATACTTTCCAACTTTCCGTTTAGAGTTGTATAACAAAGCCTGTATGTTTATATAGTACGTTGCCGCATAGCAGACATATTCTATAAGATAAACAAAGGCTTTCCACTTCCGTTTCCGGTTTACTCGTTCTGCTTCTTCCCACTTCCATTCCCATTGCAATGCAGAAATTTTTTTTATAAAAGCACGTCACGTAAATACAACCATACTACGGGCGTGTTGTAGAGAACAGAGAGGGGGACATGAAAGGCGGATGAAAAAGGGGAATGAAATGAAATGAATGCAACTGCAGTTTTTTTTTCAAAGATATGCTACAAAACCTGGCAATGGCACAAGCTCGTAAATGCGTAATGGTGAAAGTTGAGCTCCCCTTCTTACACCTTTTTATGCATTTCGATCTCACTTTAGCATTCCGTAAAAGCTTTTGATGGAACTTCAACCATTTTGTAAGTTATTCCATTGTGCATTCGAAAGAGATACGATGATATTATTGATGCTTTTTACTTTCACCCGACCCACGAACTCACTCAGACTAGAAGAGAAGAGCTATCTTTTTCAAAGAACTTCTGGCAATAAAAGCCCTGTGGTGGTCTGAAATAAATGATGTATAACATTCCCTTCAAATAAAACCCATAACCGTTTCATTAATTCGGATACAAAATTAACTTTTCCCCTTTCCCTTTGATTATAACTTTCACTTCCAAAATGCATTACAGAAAACCAAACGCCACTACTATTTCGCTCATTAATTCCAATTTCCATAAAGCCGTATGAAACGGATATTAGGTACTGCTTGTTTAAATTGGATTTCGCTTGTGTCACAGTAGCTACAATAATATTTGCCTTGATCCCAATCGATAATTTAATTTTTTAGACCGGAAATGAGTTATAAAAACAAGATGAAAGCTTTATTGCAACTTGGTATTATGTTGGAAGGCTGGAAGGAATCAAGCATAAAGTTGATTTTATGCTAAACAAATGTGCACATAATTGAATTCTTTCTTTCGTTGCCAAAGATGAGGAAAAGACGAGACAGCTTTTTCAACGCCTTGCAGGCAACGACAAAGAAAAATGACATCACCTTTTTTGCATACTATGTTTGTGTTTAGATAATGGAGTTATAATTAAATATGGAGACGACAAGAAAAAAATTAACGAACAAAAATTAATAAAAAGTGAAGCCAACAATTTTGAAAGTTAAGAGTTGATTGTTTCGTAGTTACGTTTTTT
>JAHZNJ010002433.1:0-18305 GCA_027744475.1 Lepidocyrtus cf. sotoi NNG-2020
TTACTTACAAGATTGAGAATTTTTGTTATACTAGCTAGTTCTCTGCCAATTTCTAATCTTCCAATTAGGATATTTCCTTTACTGTTGCTTTATTCTTGGTATAAAAGTATATAAAGTTTTAAAGTTAAGCGGGTTCAGATCCAGACTCACATCTAAAATTTACTTAACATCATTAAACAACATTAAACAATAAATTTAGTGCTCCGTAAGCTCTATAACTTTTGATATTTGAGAAGTCTTACAGTGTCAAAACTATCACAGATTTGTGTGTGTGAAAGGTTAAACGGTGACATAAATCAAGCTTTTGCTGTTACTGTTTCTGCATTTAAGCCAGAGTCACAGTCACGGCTAACGACATGACGGAGTTCGAAGCAGCGGACGAGGTATGCAATGCAATTATGCAGTTCTTAATTAAAATTAGAAAAAAAACGAAGTTAATTTTAATTTAACACGAAAAATGTTTCTCTGTGTGAGTGAGTGAAGTCTGTAGCCCACACATTACAAAGTACTAAATAAAATGACAAGAGTCATAGTCATAGTCGTACGTATAATCTACTATCTTTACCACCCACCTTACTTAATTCCCTTTCTCCTTCCTTCCTTCACTATATTTTTTTCTGTGACATTATTTTCTTAAAGAGAAACGCCACGCCTACCTCTTTATGACAACGTGACGTGAATATTTCTTAAACGTTGTTGCTTGTACAATGTACAAGAAAAAACAAATGTATAATATAACTCACATGGAAAACCTATGTAAATTATTTACAAAAACATCTAGCAAAAGTGGTAGGGTAAATAAAACAAGAACTACACGTAAGCATGCATGCCTAGATTTTTTTGCAAGTTTTTTAGTTTTTAAGTACGTTTTTAAGCCTTCAGCAAGTAATTCGAAGAGAAACAGTATTTCCAGGGATTTCTCAGTCTCGTCTCTCACAACAAGCTCAACGGAGATTTATTTATAAAAGAAACTTTTGCACTACTGCTACTGCTGCTACTGCTCCCATTACATTTTACCCCGAGAGACTCCTGCCACAAGAAATCTTCTGTAGCAAAACTAGCAAGCAGCTTTTTCTTTTCAGGAAAGCAAAAGGCAAAGCAAAGAATCTAATTTAACGAATTGCTTTTATTTAAAGAGACTATTTGCAAAAGAGGTTTCAGCAAACTATTTGAGTATGTATGGCAAATACTTATTTAGTAGTAGTAGTTGAGGAAGTCTGGAACGGAAAAGGACATTCTCTCTGTGGAACTTAATGATTTAATGGGGAAGGAAAAGGGCAAAACTTCAGAAGTAAAAATAAGAGAAGAAAAAAAGAAAATAAATAGCAAACATTCTAAAATATGCAGTGCAGTCGTAGTATTTGTACTGTACGAGATGAAGAGAGCCAGCTTTCCGCTCCAGTGACGATTTCCTCCTTTACTTACAGAAGAGGTCGAGATTTAAAAAAAAGAAAGAAAACACTCAAAAAGCTGCAGAGCAGGAGCAGAGATTCATTTTCATATCGTTAAAATAGACTTGTCGTCGTTATGTTTCCTGACTTTTGTGAGTTGTTTTTTGACGAGAAAGAAAAAAGCTGATGGTGATGGTGATGATAGAATGTAAATGACACGACGAAGAAGGAAAAAAGATGCTGCCATTTTGCTTTTATAAGAACTCGAGATGACTACAACGAGATCTGCGAGGAAACGACATTTCTATATTCAAAAGAAAATATTATTGCTTTAATGAATTAATAAAATTGAAATAGGAGACGATTCATTTCCGAGAAAATACAACTATAAAATGAAAAAAAATAAGGGAAATTGGACAAATGCTTCTGAAAGGTTGCTAAATAGGGGCATTTATAAAACGAGTGTGCATGATGATGGAAAGTAAACCTGGGAAAATGTTTAAGATGGAATGCAACCATAAATGAAAAACGGCAAAACAAAACAAAGCACAAAAGCACAACACAAACCTTTCACGAACGTTTTTTTTCTTTACGAAAAAAAATATAGTTTTATCGTACCACACATTTAAAGTAAACGTTCAGTTCAGTTCAGTACTATAGGAAAGAAGATGCATTTTACCAGATTGCTTTTATCACGCACATGGGCAAGTTTTCAATTTCAATGCGGGACCAATTTCCATCTACTTCTTTCTTTAATGTGAATTTTCTTTTCAGTTTTGTTTTGACTGAACTGCTTTCCTGGTTTTGTTGAGCTGCCTCATCTCAACCCAACTCTCAACTGAACAAAACAAGCAGCATTCACATTTCACATTTTTTTCAAACCTTTCACGTTTACATTTTCCCTTCCCTAGCGAAGCCTTTCAGTGTTCGAAGGAAAATGCAAGGAGAAAGTATTAAACGAAGAAAAAGGAGAAAAGTATTTTTTGTTCGTTTCCAGTTTTCATCCAGAATTGTAGATGTCTCAGGGGGTTTCCTAGTGAAGAAGTTGCAAAACGGTCATGGCATGGTATGGCTTGCCTTACATAATAAAATATCACATCACCGGTTTAAGTTTGGTTAAAGATTGGGGTTATATATTTCCCATTGAAACTTTAACAATTTATATTCATGCGATAGACAGAAATAGATGAGTCCTCCTCCTGTTTGTGGTGGTAGTAAATTGGGCTCTATCATTCTTCTTTTATATGGGCTGACTTTCGCAATAAAAGTTAATGGAAAAGCTGCTCCATTAGAACTTAATGATCGTCGGTTAATTGGAAGCTGCTGCTCTGCTGTTACTCACATACACATTACAAAGTATGAGAAATTATTTAATGGAATGCGTTTTTCCTCTCTTCACTTTCCCTTCAAACTTTTCACCCGACCCACATGACTTCACTTTTCTCTTGCTGTCAATCATTCTTTTATTATTATTCTCTCCCATTCTATTCTAGTAGTTTTTTTACCACCAACACAATAACAATGCATAAAAAATTCCATTTCCTCTACTATACTGTATACTGCAAGCAAGGGACTTGATAATATAATAACTCTGCGTCGCGTCGTCACAAATCCATAATGGCTGTTGAAGTAATTAACATTTATACATTAAAGTTCTCAGAGTAGAGAAGTTTAGAGATGAGATTTAATTTTCGCGGTAGCAGATGCTGCTGCGACTGAAAGAGAAATTTGCTCTTAAGTAAAAGTTTTTTTTGATAGCCGCAGTTAATTTCTTCGGCTTTATTGAATGAACGGAAAGGGTGACGATGATGCTGCTGCTGCAACGAGTTCTTATTCTCGGGAAATCTCTGTTTTTCCTCCACACAATGCGTGCACTTATGAATTTTGCTTGAAAAGCTTAAATCTGGAATAAAAAGTAATATTATTACTATTTGGGTCGAAAGTCGAAACCGAAGGAGAACCATTTTCAGTAAAAGTAAAAAAGAGTAAGAAGGAACGGAACATTCATCTATAGCATAATATTATTGTAAAACGCATTGACCACGAAACCATTTTTTGGTCGACCACTAACTAGAATGGAACTGTAAATCCATTCTTCTTTTCCTGATCCAGCTTCAATAAAGGCATTAACTCAACCAAGGAAAGTACTGCATTACTGCTACTGCTACCGCGGCTGAACTAAAACTAAAGCTTTACTTGCAATAAAACGATCTATGCTCGGCTTTACTGCACTACAACTATATTATATCCTCCGCGGCACCACTTTCTTTTCCTTTTTGTTTAACATTTTTTCGACTGGAAATCCATCAGAGAAGAGTTTTACAGCAGCGACAGGGTAATACTAAAAAACGCATTGACCACGAAACCATTTTTTGGTCGACCACTAACTAGAATGGAACTGTAAATCCATTCTTCTTTTCCTGATCCAGCTTCAATAAAGGCATTAATTCAACCAAGGAAAGCACTGCATTACTACTACTACTACCGCGGCTAAACTAAAACTAAAGCTTTTACTTATTGCAATAAAACGATCTATGCTCGGCTTATATCCTCCGCGGCACCACTTTCTTTTCCTTTTCGTTTAACATTTTTTCGACTGGAAATCCATCAGAGAAGAGTTTTACAGCAGCGACAGGGTAATACTAAACGAGCATAAATATCTACTACACATAAAAAAAGCTTCTTTCTTTTCGCTTTTCTTCTCTGGTGAATGGAACAGATTTTCCTTTACTTGTACAGATTTTAGTTGTCTGATTTGACCCGCGCGTGGTAAATCTTGCCTGCATAGCATAGCTTTTACTGTTGTCTGTAGCAGAAGAAGTATGCCATGCAATAATATAGGAAAGAAAGAAAGAAACAAAGAGAAACTATGAAAGTATTTAGAAGTTAAGTTACAACGATGAAGGCTTAATGCCATTTTCTTCTCCGCTACCTCCTTCACAAGAGGAATCCCTTTTTGCCTTTGCTGGAGAGGAAATAGGAGGAAGTAAAAGCAAGCGTGGAAAAGAAGCGTGAGCTAGTAGAGCTATCAAGCAATGTATATTAAGTCTACGACGACGACCACCACCACCACAGAAAATCTGTGTAAAAAGCAAAACAAAATTATTAGGCGACATAACATATTAAGTAGAAAGACGAAAAAGAAGACATGAATGAAAGAACGGTTACGTACGGTAATGTTAATGTTATGTAAGAGGGGGCAGGAGCAGGTATAGAAAAAAAGCCCATCTAGAGTAATAAAATGTTATTATGTATGAAAAAGATTACAGATAGAAGCTAAAGCTACATATTCGAATTAGGTAGCAAAGCAAAGCAAATCAGGCAAAAAAAGAGGGAGAGAGGATTCCATAAGTACTACACGACGTATACACTTCCTCTCTGATCTTACACTTCACTTGCTTCATTTCACTCGCTTTTCTTCTTCTTCCTCTTCTGCTGCTGCTTTTTTTCTTTCTTGCTAAAACTCTTCTTCTTCTTCTTCTTCTTTCAGTTTCATATCTAAAACGTGGTTGTTGGTTATATATCTTGCTTTCTATCTATCTGCACAGTCAGTTTCTTACCAAATTCTCTCGGGTGAATTTGCCCTGATAATAAGTGAGTTGAGCTTGAGATTTGAGAAAGAAGGGAAAATTTTTTTATCCTTTTACTACGTAACGTTTGTTACTTTTGTTAGTAGTTATTCGTTATTCTCCTGTGGATGGAGGAACGACGTTACATTGCATCGTGCTCGCTGCTACTGCTGCTGCTGGTGATGGTGCTCTATGTGAACAGGGAATCGTTTGTGCTTTGATTTTAATTAGAAATCGTAATTGCCAACAACAAAGTTGAAGTTAATTTAAAATTACGTAGGTTTCTAAAGTTTTATTGGTTTTTCACATCAAATCCCATCAGCGTTTATTACTACTAATTTAAATACAAGTTTTTGTGTACTTTTTGGAGTTTCCTTTACTCGCACGCGTACAAGTGTGGAGAGTAGACGGGGCAATTTGATAATCTTTTTGAACTTGTACTACTCGGATTCTAATTTCTACTATAATTGCCTGATGGTTTTACCTTAATAACTTAATATTGGCTTACACACACAGTGTAATTAGTTTAGTGCCTAATTGGATTCCATATAATTGAGTAAAATGAAATAAGAAGAATTCAACGAGGGAAATCAGTCTTCTTTTGTAATTATGAACTTGTTCCGTTCTTCATTCTTCATTCCTTTGCAAGGAGGAAGTGAAAGCAGCATGATTTCGTAATAAAATTAAAGTTTCTTAAGTAAAAGGTTGAAATAAATTTTTGGTGAAACTGTGTCGGACGGACATGAAATAGAATTCAAATTTTACTGGGAAACTTCCAAAAAAAAAGATCGTAAACAATTTTTAAATGATGATGATATTTATTATTATATGATGGCGAAAAAAGTTAAGAGTGCTTTTTATTACTCAAGAAGAGCCACATAATATAGAAGAATATTTTATTCAGTGAATATTATAACGATGATGTTGATGCTGATGTTATCCGCTGAGAGTGAGAGTCTCTTTGCTTATGAAAAATTCATGATGATACGACGACTTTCATCATCATCTGAATTATTAGATTAGTTTCTCTACTACTAGTTTAAAAAAATAAACATTTTTATAAACATTTTCAGTTGACGTTTGACATTATTTCCGTGAGTGTCTGAGTTTAGAAATATGTAGTGAATCAGCCGTTGTGAGGAGTTGCAAAAAAATTTTTTTGTAAATTTGCCTTCTGATGTAAATTTGGGTTTATTGGCTGGGTTTTTTTCCTTCTGTTCCAAATTATTATGTTGAATTGTGTGTTTTTTACTAGAAAAAAATTTGCTCGTGCTCCTCATCGTACATAATGCCGGTGGTCAGTGACGGTACTACTGGTAGAGCATACTCTTTACCAAGCGAAAAGGTCTAAACTCTCTCATACAAAACTTTACCATTAAATATTAATCATATTTATTATTAAGAACAAATTTACTTGTTATATAATAAAATAATTTTGTTTTCCAATTCCACTTACTTCCAGAGTTATCAACTTATATAAGGAAAGCTAAAGGTCATTGCAATTTAGTGAACTACTAAAGGGCATTTATTATTATTATTCGCTTCCAATGAAAATGAAACAGAAATTGCGCAAAATTACTTCCGGCTTAAAATGAGTTTTACATTCATTTGGATAAAAAAATATAGCTGCTAGTCAAATAATGAACAAGTGAATTAGTAGCAGCATAGCAGCAGTGTGCTGTGCATTACCCACAAAGTACACGACACGACATGTCATGTAAATAACCTAAAACCTTTGAATCGCTTCCTCCTAAGGCTTTAGGCTCTCCAATTTACTGTACAGTTGAGATCTGCATAGCACTTAATTAGGTGGAAGCAATAGCAATAAACCCCGTATGGTTGTGTAAAGTTTCCTGGATGAAAATGTCAAGTCTTTTCTCGTTTAGTTTAGTGTACTGCCACTGCCGTGCTGTTTTTGTGCATTTTACGTAGTGATTTTCCACTTCATTACCTCCGCATCAAAAGAATCAAAAGCAAGACTTTACCTTTGATTTCTCCTCATCCTTTATATTTTATATGAAACTCGAGCAAACCAATTTTCCATATTTTAATACAATTTCTTCAGCAAAGTTTGTTTCCTTGATTCATTCGATTAATTTATCATCATGATGAACACTTTGCTATTCATAAAGGGATAAAAGGTTTCAATTTATTTCAATTTTGTTGTACATTTCAAGACAAACACAACATTTAACCTTTCCTCTGCGCTCCTTTGCTAAATCCCAATTAAACGTTCTCCTTTCAACTTCTTTTCCTAAACGAAATGCTTCACCACTACACAAAAAGCCAACATCACACAAATATATTATGAACAACTCAGGAAGTTAGACTGTTCTCGCTACTACTACAAATAGCCTAAGAAGGAAAAGCAGAAATTTTCCATAAGATGACGACATCGGTCAGGTCCTCTCTTTCGGTACGGAATCCGCAACGGAATTCCCTTTATTTCTTTATTTTTTTCCTTTTTCTCTTTTTTGACATCATCATTAACCATATTTATCACATTAAAAATATCACACACGCACATGTAAACGAAGAAATTGATACTTTTTCTCACCTCCGCCAAAAATATAAAATATAACAATAAAATTCTTTTATTTGGAGCTCTCTCTCTCTCTCTGTATAAATTATTGTACTGCTCCTTATTATTAAGGTTTAACACTTCACATTTCATTTCCACTAAAGATTTTGCTGCTTTCCTTGTTTCGTCTTCGTAACTTCCTCCACCACATATTTATATATTTCTCTTTTTTTCTCTCTACTCAACGTCGCGTCACTTCAAGCAATTTGCCACATAAATCATTTTTTATATGAACACATCATTTTCAGAATATGCTTTGACACTCTCTCCTTTCTGTAGACAGCCTTGCCTTCTTCCCTTTTCTTATTGGATTGTGCTATGCTCTGCAAAAAAAATCTTAAATTGGAGTTATTTCTGTGTAGTAGTAGTAGAGTAGTAGTATGAATAACTCCACGAATGCCATTACTGCTGCTGTGGTGCTGGTTGCACTGTTCTACAAATAACCTCTCCACTCCACCACCATACTATGTACATATTTCCATTTTTCTTCCATCCATCTTTTTCTTTCTATTAAAAAAATGTGGAGGACATTCGATGTATATAGAAAAATATATATTTTATAACATAACTAACTCGCATCTACTGAAAATTTATCTTTATAGCTAATGCAATGCATCACTTCTCTTTCTCTCATACTTCATTCTACTGACAATACACCAAAACTTATTAAAACCTGACTTCTCAATGCAATTATAACAACAAAGCTACTAAAAGTTAAAGGCAAGAGAAGAAGAAAAGTTACGTTTACGTTACATAATAATAATAGGAGCATGCCACTTTCATCATTTGTAAAAGCGAAAAACAATTCATGCTGGTGGGTAATATTATAACAATCCTAGCGCATTCCATTCCACCAAGTCGTCGCATAATATGTTCCAACTATTACTATTTAACTGTAACTTACATTGCACTGCTGCAGTAAATTAACAATCTCTCTCTCTTACTCTTCCGTTTTTTCTTTTTTCTATCTAAGAAAAAAAATCAAGTCAAATTCTTTCCTCAGCGAAGGCTATGTAGGAAAGAACGAACGAGAGGGAGACGGAAAAGAATTTGTGTTGCAATAATGCTTTTGACATTAATGAAGGACTGCAAATTAAATAGAGTAAAAAAAAGTTTTCTTTTTTTCTTGGCATGGCGCAAAATAACGATAAAACATCATCAGCAGAAAA
The DNA here is from genome assembly GCA_027744475.1 of Lepidocyrtus cf. sotoi NNG-2020. NCBI lineage: Eukaryota > Metazoa > Arthropoda > Collembola > Entomobryomorpha > Entomobryidae > Lepidocyrtus > Lepidocyrtus cf. sotoi NNG-2020. Next base: position 8,711 of record JAHZNJ010002433.1, read on the forward strand.
GAAGCATCAACAGTACCATATAATAATATTATCAAGCAGATTAATGTCTTGTTGAACAAAACTCGTAATTGTAATAATGATGTAATAATAGTAATAATAATAATCTTTTCCTTACTTATTACTAACGAATTTTCAAACTGATTTTACTTTTCTCATTAAGCAATATGCTTGTCGTGATGTGTGAAAATACTTGAACTAATTGGATCATTCTTTTTTTGTTTTTTTATTATTATGATTGGAAAATTCAGGAATTGGTGGCAGCAACTCCCAGCCAGAGAAACTGGAAAGGGATTGTGATCTCCCTCCTTGTCATTTGTCTCGTTTGTGGTCTGATTGGCTTCGCCATTTACCTTCTCCGCCCACCCGATGACGGGCCTAGAGTCAAGGGGGTCAAGCTTACCATCGATGATGTGATTTCCAGCAAGTATGTCCCCCTGCCCTTTAATGGCAGTTGGCTCTTAGGTAAGAAATAATAGAAGCTTAATCAATTTTGGAATAAAATTAAAATTTTTAGGACTAAATTAAACATTAAATAAATCTTTTTTATAATGGGAACATATTTTTTTTTTAATTTTCTTTAATTTAGGCAATGAGCTGGTCTACATAAACAGCCAAGGCGGGCTTTCGATCCTCAATGTTTTATCGTTGGAAGAGCGTCCCTTAGTAGCGAATACAACTTTGGTAAGTGTAGATGGAACAGATTTTATTTATTTTTCTATTTTCTTCCGTCTCTTTGCGAATTACATTAAACAATAAATTAATTTTTTTGTAGCAGTAAAAATTTAAAGAAACAACAAAGGCAGTCGTTACAAAATGTTACATCAAAAAAGCAAAAACATTCTTTTTTAGCTCAAAGCATTCCATCATTTCCCATTGAAAGTTTTTAGTAGTCCTTAGAAAAGATTTAATTTTTTTTATCCCGCCGCTACACCACACTCTACTAAATGAGGATAATCTCTTCTTGTACACATTTAAAGTAAATTTATGCAGATTTTTCGTCCTAAAGAAAACTTTCATTCTGCCACACACGTACGTAATTGTTATGTTAGTGTCCCTGAAGCAGGAAAGTCTATCCATTTTTTTAGTCTGGTTTATTTACGCAATTTCATTCCATTTCTTTAGAAGGAGGAAACATGAAATTCTACTTTTTCTCTGAATTATTTGCCTTCCGCTCTCTCTCTCTCTCTCTCTGTATCAGAATAGTTTCTCTTTTTCCCAAGAAGAGGAAACTCTTCAAAATTTTAACATTTATTTTGCTTATTTAACATCATCGAATCATCGTGTCCGTCGTCGTCACAAGTGAAATGAAGTAGAGTTAAATGTAAGATGGAAGAAAGTGTGTTTTCTATGCACAAATATTTACAGTAATAAAAAGTTTTAAAAAGAGATTTATTACCTTCTCACAGACTGTGTCACTCTTGATGCATGACTTGAGTCTCAACTCAACTTAAAACCTCTCTCTCTCCCTTTTAAAAAAACGTTACTTTTTTATATCTTTTTCATGTAAAGAGTCTACGAAAGTACACACGACAAGAAAAGAAAAAATTCCCTTGCAAGAAAAAAGAAGCTTTGCTTTTGCTTTGTAAGAAGTACTTACCTACGCACAAGAACGTTTTTGCGGATGAATTGCGCCACTTTACTTGCTCTCTCTCTCCATTTTTTTGCACAATGCAAACAAGGAGGTGGATAGGAATTAAAGAAAGAAGAAAAGAGAGGGAAGAGGAAGGAATGAAGCAATTTCGTAAACTTACATGAAAAAATAATAGCTGAGCTGAAAGCGCTTCCTCCGCCCAAGGACAGTGCGCAATTTATAAATAGTAGTGAGACTAACTAAACTAAACTAAGCGAATCTTTTCTAAACATGCAAAAATGATGCAAAAGAGAGTTTTTTGACTTTATAGCGTAATAAAATATGTATTTATGGATATTTGATTTCGAAATTACTGTAAATCATTTATTGATGATTGGTAGGGTGGAAAGGAACGAGCGTGAGAGAGAAAAAATACGATGTAGATGTAACGTAACGATAAAGTTATTTTGTGAATCAGACCAGATCAGATCACATCCAATAAAAAAATTATCAAAACTTCGTTCGAGAATAAATTTTTTTTGTTTGTTTACTTTAATTTGAATGTGTTACAATAATAATTCTACGTACATTTACATTTTTTATTATTATGACAGAGGCAACTCAACGCGCAGAAATTTGCAGTTTCCCCCGACCAGAAATACGTTCTTCTGATACACGACGAACAGCCAGTGTGGGATTATTCGCATCTTGCTAAATACACTATTTATGAATTATCAAATGAGTAAGTTTAATAATTTATTTTTTTTTAGAAATCATTATGAAAGTTTCGTTTTAGTTTTACTTGGAAAGTTTTTTTTTTTAAATCGTAATATTTTTTTATGTGTTTAAATTAAATTCTTCTTCAGGGATACGATATCCTTAACTCCATATGGGAGCTTATTGAGTCGGGGTCAGAAGGAGCCTGCCCTCCAATACGCAAGCTGGGGTCCTTATGGGAACTCTTTAGTTTTCGTCTATGAGAATGACATCTATTACAAATCAGATGTTAAAAGTAATCGTACGACCAGAATTACAAAAACTGGGAGGCCTGGCTTGATCTACAACGGAGTTCCAGACTGGCTTTATGAAGGTATTGGGTAGTGTAAGCATCAGCATCAAAGAGTCGAAGATGTGAAGAAGGCATTATCTAAACAGAAAGGAAACAAATTATCCACTTTAAAAGTGGATCCTACTAGAAAACGTCAATTACAAGACGTTACTTACTATTTACTGAACTAAAGTGTAAGAAAACTTTTTTCCAATCTTCCTTCTTTCAAGCTCCAAAAAAGCAGAAATAAAAATTCTCACAGGATAAACAAACTGAACCTAAAAATTGAGAGTTTCAGCAAAAAAAATCTATTCGTTCAATAATGTAAAATCAATAAAAAGAATTCACGAGAATTACATTTTTAGTCGCAACAAACCGTTTTGATCTTTCCGAAAGTATTTTTATTTTAGTTCTCTGGCAAGTTTATTATTACGGAACGGACATTAGTCACGCTGCTGTCCAGTACCATGAAGCATTTTACAGCTTAAATCCACTTCTAACTCAATAGCGATAAGTTTTTTTTGGAAGGAAAGCAATTAAACAAAAAGAGAGGCAAAGGCAAATCTAATGTACGTGTTTGGAAATTTTTCGGAAAAAAATCAGTACTTTAGTACGAAAGGAAGGACTTTTTTTCTTCATATTTTTTTTAGTATTAGACTGCTGCTGATGCAAATTGATCGTCCTAAAGCAAGCGAAGCTTTTATAGAAAAAAATAGTAGCCAAAAATTACGCAATATTTCACTGTAATTTTCCCAAACGGCTTAACGTCTGTTGTATCCTTCGCTATAAAGATGATTGGTTATGCTTATTATGGTAATGAATGATGCAAAATGTAAATAGCCTGACGATAACCATATATATTCGTGCTTTGAAAAAAATACATTACATTACATTCTTGTAAAATGCTAAATATGAATTTATTTTTATTTTATGTCTTGTGTTTTTTTATAGTTGAAGTGTTAATGACGAATAATGCGCTGTGGATGTCTCCCTCCGGTCAGCATTTGGTATACGCCTCTTTCAACGATACATCGGTGGGCGAGGCCTCGTACACGTGGTACGCGGATGAGCTACCCTACCCTAAACTCCGTACACTGAGATTTCCCAAGGTGAGTTAAGTGAAAGCTGAACGAAACCATAATATAAATATTTTTTACACACACCAATATACTTGATCTTTTACTAAAAGCAAATTGTAATTTGCAGTATCATGAAAAATTATCCTTTTACGTCTCCCTAAAAGCTTCAAAAAATAGGATAAAAAATTGCTTGCCTCTTTCTTTCTTTTTAAAAAAATATACACACATAAAATAAAATAAAAAATGAAAAAAAAAATCCTGACGAAGGAAAGGGAAAGTAAGAATACTCTTCTTTCTCCTTTCCTTTATACTTTGTTCCTTGGTTTGTTTATTGTTGACTGAGCTGACAATGCGCCATGCAGCAGCAGCAGCAGCAAAGTTTCATTCAACTTAAGTTTTATAAATGTAATCTCATTGATTGATTAATATTGATATGGCACGTACGTTCCTGTTCCTGGAAAATCCTTCATATTATTTCAGTCATGTTTCTTTCTCCTTTTGTGTTTAGTTGTGTAAAAAAACGTGTTCAAAAAGTATCTAGACAAGGCTGACTCAAAAAATATCTTTTTTGATAGAAAAGGCAAACAAAATAACATTATTTTTGTTTAGAGAGAGAAAGTTTTTTTTCTTTTTTTGGTTTTAACTTTCAAAGATCCACATTTAAAAGTTCTTTTCATCAGATAAATAAATATCTCGTTATTTTTTCCCCCAAAACTACGGTAACTCATTATTTTCATTTCAAAAGTTGTATCAACAAAAAAATAAGTTATTCCATATTTTTTTTAAAAGTTGAAAGAAACTTTTCATCAAATAAAAAAAGACAATAGTCGAAGGGATGAAAGCTACCTACGTGAATTGAGCCAGAAGATTATGAAAAAAAACGAAATAATGAACTCTGTATTGAATTCCAGTAATATCTTTTTTCTTTCTCGCTTTCCTAATGTTAAATTCATTGTGATTTAATGTTTTTTACATTACTTTTTTTTTCCTTTCATCTAGGCTGGAACATCAGTTCCGGAAGTGACCCTTTGGGCCGTCGATCTTAAATCTGCGTCTACACTGTCCATTCCATTCAAGCCGCCCGATTCAGTAGATATTAGGTAAGTAAAATAAGAGAAGACAGAATAAATAAATAAAAAAAAAGAAATAAAAAAATGTACTTTTTCTGCATCCATTCCATCCACTTAAAGTATTTTTTCTGAAAATTATTTCATCGGACAATTTTATTTTCTCAAGAAGAAAAATTATTAATATGAAAGGCGGAGGAGGAGAGAGAGAAAAAAAAGAAAGAAATGTTTTTTTGGCTCGGGATAAAAGTAATAAAAAGCACTTTTCTTTCTTCCGGCCTTCCTCTCGTAACAAAAATTGTATTGTTTTTATTTTATTTTATTTTATTTTTATGTTACAGTGAGCATTATTTAACTGGAGTCAAGTGGATCAATATTGACTCCGTGGTAGCAGTATGGAGTAACCGGCTGCAGAATCAGTCTGTCATTTCCATTTGTCGAGCTTCACAATGGATTTGTAATAAGGTTAGTTTTTTAACACTCACATTCCACTCCAAATACAACTTTCAGCAGGAAAGCCAAAAATGTGTCGAAATAAACTTGAGAAAAATATTTGACTCTGCACAAAAAATATTTTGCATTAATAATATTAGTACCAAAAAAATGTTCCTTTGCTTGCGTAAATAGTAAATCGTATTTACATTTGTTTTAGTATTACATAACATAAAAATATTATTATTATTATTATTATGTGGTATTATTTTATTCTTTTGATAACTGCTGCAGGTTTATACAGTACCTATTCCAGACGGTAGTTGGCTCGACTTTATAGAGCCCCCACATTTCTCATCGGATGGGAAAAGTTGTCTGATGCGTATCCCAAGGAGGGATGGAGACGCGGGCTACTTCCGGCACATTGTATGGCTAAATATTAGTAGTGGCAGTGAGATTCCTATTACACATGGACGCGATGAGGTCACTGAAATCGTAACTTGGGACCAATCCTCACATTATATGTAAGCCAAGCCAAGCCAAGACAATATTATTGATAATAATATTGCAGCAGTATTTCACGTTGCCCCAAATTCCAAGAAAATAAAAAATAAATAGAAATCAAATCAGTCAGCAGTTCTAATTCTAATTAATATGGTGATCCATAAAAAAATCTAGAAAAAACAATATAAAGCTATTTAATCTTAAAGCTAGTTTTTATACGAGCAATAAAGGAAGGCAATTTTTATCAATAAAATAATTCTGACATGCAGCTAGGCATATAACATATAATAAAGAACAACAGCAAACGGCAGCTGCTGCTGCTTATACATTTCATTTCTCTTTTACGTTACGTTAATTTGACAGATTGTGTAAGAAAAAGTGGTGGTAAAGTAAAGTTATTACTTCGTTTATACATACCTAAATGGATTCGTGTCGGACGGAGTAGCCTTTTTTTGTCTGTTTAGCTTTGGCTACTACTACATTTCTGCTGCTTTACTGACTACTTTATACTTTCCCCAATTCTTCTGCTTTGTTTTTTTCTTTACTTTTATTTTTTTTCTCGTAAGAAATTGGCATAACTTCATTTCCTTCTATAGCAAGAAAAAAACTGCTCCAATTCCCACACATCGTTAAGTGGAAGATAGCGTAAAAAAGTGTAAGCGCTAAGCAGAAAAGCAGATGTAATCATGAAACGGAAAGGCGGGGAATAAAAAACAACAAAAAAATAAAATAAAAACTGAAATGAAATGAAAAGGCTTTGTTGTTCTGTTGTTGTTGTTATTGTAAAATGAAACGTTTTTCATTCACTTTCCTTTTATTTACAGCTACTTTATCGCAGTTCCTCACGGAAGGCCTGGCCAACGTCATTTATACAGGACCTCAGAGAAATCATCGAATTCAACAGTAGTGGCATCCCCACTCTGTATAACTTGTCCTCGGGGTACCTCCCTTACCGATTTGAGGAAACAAGGAAGAAAACCTTCAGCGGATCATCACTACGCCCATCTCAAGAACACGAAGGATATCTCTACAGATGGAGCAGCAGCGCCGGTGGTGGTGCTTTCCCAGTCCTCCTCATCATCATCATCATCATCCTCCTCCACCGCGTTGTCCTCTGCCTTGTCCAAATTATCAGAGAGTACTATGACCATCTCGCATGGCTCCTATAGTGCAAGCATAACCGACATGATGGTTAAGAATGTGACCGTTATAAAGAAAAATCATAGTGGACCTCATCAAAACAGCAGCAGCAGCAGTGGAGGTCGTGGGAGTGGAGGAAGTGGTGGTACGACTACTGCTTCCTCAAGACCCACCACTTATTCTTCAAATATTCAAAAGATAGTGAAAACAGTGATTGTGAAAGTTTCTCCTTGTTTGTATAACAAAGTGATATTCAGTCCTAGGAAGGATTTCTTCGTGAGGGAGTGCCTGGGACCCCACGTGCCCCACGTAACGCTACACAGTGCACCTTCCGGCAGACTCTTATTTATTCTCAATAATAATACTGATTTAAAAGAGAGAGTGAACAAGTTGGCTCTCCCAGACATGAGAACATTCTTTGTGGAGACAAGTGGTGGCTATTTTGCCCCTGTTAGATTGTACTTGCCCCCAGGGCTCAGGGAAGACGAAGAATTCAAATTTCCTATGGTGCTCCATACGTAAGTCCAAAAAAACCTTTTTATTATTTTGCTATTTGCCAAGTTTTGATGGGAATTGAGAAAAAAAGAAAGATTTACAAAAACTGGCAGATGAGAGATGAGCGAAGTGGAGGAAATTTTTTCTACGTATTGTAAAGAGGCTTCTTGCTTTTATGATTTTACTGCTTTGAAACTCGAAACTCGAATTTTTTTGAGAAGATGGATTGGTGAAAAAGCGTTTGAAGGGAGGAAAGTGCTCCCTTGTGCATTTTTCTACAGAAACCTAAACGTATTGCGTGTGGCATGATGGTTTTCGTTCTCCTTTCTTTTTTTAACATAAAATATTGCTGAAAATTATATGTTTAGAAAATAAAGTAGATCTGGAAAGCCATGGAATATAAACCTGTTTTTGCAAAAAAAAATATGTATCATGGATAAAAAGATTTTGATGGTAAAATTTTTTAATAAGGATGGAACGACGGAAGAATCGAACGAAGAAGAGAGTATAGAGCACTCTCTTACAGAGTAGATTCTCTCGATGTAAGATTCGTTTTTCTTTAAAAAAATAGATTCGCTTGATTAGAAATTTGATGATGAAAAAAAGCCACTGCAATTTTATTATGCGTTTAAAGCAAATCCTAAGAAGCTATAATAGGAGAAGATCACAAAAATAATAAATATACCTTCCTACTTTTACCAGCGAAAGGAAATTTCAACCATTACGCTTTTCTACACCAAAGAGAACGTCTTTTAAACTCCTTTTTTGTTTTACTGCATCTATATTGTGTCATAATATAATACATTTTTTACAAAGAAAGTGGCGAAAAAGTAGAAAGCGTCATGCATAGACGTTATAATATGCTTTTATCTATGCTCTCCGCGCATCATCATCATCATCATCATCATCGTTTTAGTTAGATTTTTGCTTTTTCTCTTTGCGTAGTTAAATTTATGACGATAATATATTTTGTATCGTTTCCTTATGTTTCCTTATATTTTTTTAAAGGGATGGCGGACCTGGAACTCAACTAGTTTCAGAGAAATGGGGCTTATCTTGGGCCAGTTACTTGGCATCAAAGAACAACTATATCGTAGCAGAGATAGATGGGAGGGGTACTGGATTCCAAGGGGAACTCGTTCGAGGTTCACTCTTCCATAAATTGGGGACGGTGGAAGTTACAGATCAGCTAGAAGTTATTCGGTAACGTGATTTAAACTTTCTGTCTTTTAATCTTTTTTTCTTCGTCTTCTTCTCAGGAAAAGTTTGCTTTTCTGCCAAGTTTCAGCCTTTTTACTACTAGAAAGGATGAAAGAGAGATTTGAATTTTCTTTCTGTTAAGTTAAGTTAAAGAAGTCTGTGTGTGTAAAGTTTATTGCTGCTCACTTGCCGTAGGCAATAGCCATAAGTTTAGATAAGTAAATCAAGCGATACTCTATAGTTTTTTCTTCCTATTGTTGAAGAACAAAAGAAAAAAGTTAAAATATTAATGTTAAGAAGAAATGAATACATTTTTTGTTAGTAGTTTTATTTTTATTTAAAGAAGAAAAAAAAACAATCAATTTGGTTCGCGAATCTCATGCAGTGCATCATTTTCTACTTTCCTGGTAATGTGCTTATAACGAACGATTACTTTTAATTTTTTTGCAGTTATTTAAGTGAGAATCTTCATTTTATCGATGTGGAGAATAATGGCGATCTACGGATGGAACTATGGAGGCTATATGACAATCGCCATACTTTCTCAAGACGACGATCACCTCTTCCGTTGTGGAGCTGCCATATCTCCAATTTCAAAGTGGGAATTTTTAGGTAAAATTGTATTTGAGTTAATCTTAATCTTAAATATGTATTTTTGAAAAATAATTGATTGAATTGAACAATTGGAAAATCTGATTGAACCTTTTATTTTTAAAAATTATAGATTCTGCCTACGTAGAGAAATTTATGGGCTTGCCAAACTACACATTTAACTATAAAGGGTATGAAGAAGCGGACTTAACGAAAGCTGTGCCGAAGCTTGCAGGGAAAAACTTTATGATTATTCATGGGACTGCAGACGAAAAAGTGCATTTCCAGCATACTATGTATTTAAAGAAATCTCTTATCAAACAAGGGATCCCATTCTCCGAGCAGGTACATTCACCAAACCACACATTGCATTATTGCATCATCATTGCACCTCCTCACGAAGAAGAAAGCAATAAATAAGAAAAGGAAATAAAATAACAGCTCACTTTACCTAATCTTAAAATCATTT
>JAHZNJ010002434.1:0-13507 GCA_027744475.1 Lepidocyrtus cf. sotoi NNG-2020
GTTGAATTTAAAACGAGCTTAAACTATTGAACAGCTTTTGTTTCTGTGTTTACTACTTTAGCTTTATGTGCAACAGCATCTAATTCATAATTTTTTGCATACCTGAATTCTGGCTTCCGGCAGTCCAATTTTCTCTGCGAGTCTTTCTCTGGCAAATACATCTGGGTAGTGAGTCCTTTCAAATTCTGTCCAAAAATGCAACCAAAGGCCATTTAAGGGTTTGAAATTAAACTTAAAGTTTTATTAATTTTACGGTAATTAAATGCTAATTGATTGTGATAAAAGAATAAAGTCATTTTTAGCAGCAAGGGAAAAAGAACTATTGCAAATGTAAGAACTATTTTTCTACATTCAATTTTTTCACTATAACGAAGCATGAAATAACAATGCAACAAATAATCTAAAAATGTTTTTCTGTTATTTACCTTTCTCCAGGGCCTCGATCTGATCATTTGTAAATGAAGTTCGATTTCTCTGAAGTTTACGCTTCAGTCTCAACCGGAGCTGGGAGTCTTCATCGGCGGAAGAATTGTGATCCGAATTCCCATCCGAGGTTCCTTCACTATTTACATCTGTAACAGAGAGAAACATAGACCAATTCAAACCCATCCATGATCCAAATTCTGCATAACAAATGTACCAATGCCAGTTAACTGGAAATAGAATCAATTATAATTTCTAATTATCTGTTTTTCTATTCAATGTTTTACATGAATCGCTACACGGTCGATTCATCCATACACAAGCAAGCATCAATTATAATTGTAATACTACACGTAGGAAGCAAACACACTTCACACTGCATATTATTGTTTTCCTTTCAACTTCCATAATAATAATTTTTCATATGAGACTAAATATTTTTTAAAAAAATATTTGTACATCAACATTTGCTGTAAGCATAGGCATTTCAATTTCTACATCACTTGCTACAGCAAAGTCAGCAGATATTTTTTATTTCTTCGTAAGCAATGCTAAACTCCATGATAATGTAATGCCAATTCATATTGTTATGATTATGATATTGTTCCATTCCATCCCATCATCATTTATTTTGCAGTTCCAAAAGAGAAGGGATTGGAAATCATCATCAGGAAACAATACAAATAATGTTTTTGTTTGTTTAATAATGTTTTCCCACCCTTTACTATGGAAATGTTCTACAAACTTTGTTGGAAAATGACTCTTCTTTTCTTTCCCCGACTAAAATCTGACTGATTGCACAACACAAAAATATTATTTACCTTTCTCTTTCTCTCTAACGATCATCATCATCATCATAAGCACCATCCGACTTTGCCACGCAGCAATAATAATGATCAAACTCGATTGATTGCATAGGAAATGGAGCATCGTTTTAAGCTCCTTCGTACTTGAATGTAAACCGACGGACAAACTGTCCCGAAAGTAACATAACAACCAAAGAGAGAGAGAAAGAGATGGAAGGAGAGGACAATGTTATTCGAGAGGGAAAAGCGGTTTTTGTTTACAGATACATACTAAAATGTATGCATGTTTGATTGATGATGACGAAGTGATGATTTTTGTTTGCATTTTGGCCTCCAGCAGCAGCATCAAACATCCATAGAGAGCTTTGTACTGCAAATTTTTATGTTGGAGCAGAGCACCCGAAATTAAACGTATTTTGCTGCTATAAAGTGACTCGATCGAAAGTAAAACAATCCGGATGAAGTTGTATAACGAAAACAATACATTATGTAATCAGTGAAATTAGTCGGGTAAATGTTACAAAAGGAAGGAATTCGATCAGGGATTTTATTATATCATATTTATTGTAGTACATACTCCAAAGAGCAACACAATGTCATCGTTAAGTCAAAAACGGTGGTGGTGGTGGTGTGAGAGTGAGAGTGACTCCACTTTCCCGAATCTCCTCTTCTGCGTCTATTTCACTCTTCATTTTTTCTATGGATGAACTCAGTCAGCACTGGTGGAAAAGAGTCCCGAAGGGGAAGCGTAATGAACTTCTGCTCATAAAACAGTTTTTATCTTGTTATAAGACGAAGGAGATATTATGACGACTGTATTTACGATATGAACTCTGTTTTCCTCCTTTTCCCCATTTCATATTTTTCTTTTCAAAAACGGGAGAGTAGTATTGGTTGGAGGAACATTATTTTTATTTTTCCTTTCCCTTTATCTTATTTTTCTCCTCTTGTCTGTTTGTAATGTAATTTCTCTTTCGATTACAAATTGCCATAAATTGATCTGAACTTATAAAAGGGAGGGTCCCAAACTTGTATTTTTTTTATGTTCAATAATATCCTTCCTTATATCTATCCATCCATCCATCTATTCATCTGTCAATCGTATGTGTGGTCTTGGACTATTAGTCAGCAGCAATAACAAATATGATATAAATTAGTGTTTGTTGTCTCTTGATTGCTTAACCCCAAGAGAATCATTTTTTGGCCAAACAAATTAAGCTTCTGAGAAGACAGTTACGCATTTGACGACGACAGAGTTCAGTTAACAAGCAATTTTGTGTTGTTGAGTTTTATCTCGTTGAATTTTGTAAAACAAATCGTCTTACAAACAAGCTGTAATTCTTCCATGTTTTTGAACAAATTTTCTGCCTTCCTTATAGCATGAATTCTAGTTTTCTTAGCAAAATGTTCTGTATTCACCCAAGATTGATAAAAAACATTGAATGTATAAATTTGAAATTTAGCAAACAAATTTTCTTATAACATCCTTACTCACTACCCCATCCCTTAGGTTCTCATTTTTGTTCTTGGAGTTAATTTTCCCAAGTAATGGTTTAAAATCAAAACTTAAAAATAAATACAACAAACCTCAATTATATTTTGCAATGCACCTTGCAGTTCTCGAAATGTTTTTTAACTTCATATATCACTTTTAAGGCAAAGACAAATATGTGTAGCAACATACTTATTATACTTTTAAGCAGGTCTTCACAGAAACGCTTCGTGCTGTTCTTAAGCATCTAATAAAACGTACCTACCTATGCACCTATGTACACATATATATATTTCCAGATTTCCTTCTTGTCTTACACTTTTGTCTTCTTCTTCTCTATGCATTTTTTTCTTTCATATCGTCATCCTCCTCCTCGGTTTACGCATGCACGCACAAATTCATTTTCCCACATCTTTCCCCCAGTTTTATCATCATCCAGCAAGAAAAAGAGGAAAGGAGAGAGAGAGGGAGAGAGAGAGAGAGAAAGAGAAAGAAGGAGTAAAGAAGGAAGACGGTGTATTGGTGGTGGTGGAAGGAGAGAAAGTTAGTTGCACAGCAGCAGCCATCATGTTTTTAAACGTACAGCAAATACATCACACATTTGTATTATACTACAGGAATCATTTATACTGCCCTGTGTGGCGTGTCTCCTTTTCTCGTAGAAAATGAATGTGCGTAAAAGGAGGGCTCTAAGAAAATGAAAAAAACACACTTCCTTTCCCCTTCGCTATTCCACTCCAACTATTGCGTAGTCTCTCACTTCTCTTTTTCCCTTCTTAAGCTATACTCAAACTTTTTTAGTCTTATGCTCCTCTCCTCAACAACAGAAAAAAATATTAAGAGGAGAAGGAAAACGTGAATGGTAAAAGATTCACGGGAGAAAAGCATTATAATTATTAGACTAAAAGCGTTTAAGTCTATATCGTGTACGTTTTTTTCTTATACTTATGCATTTATATACGACGAAAAAAAGTTTTATATTTATATTTTTTGTTGGAAAAGAAAAAAACTGAATGGAAAGGAGGAAATGGCATAATATAATAAGATAGAGGAGGCGTATTTTCTTCCTCTCTCCTTCTTCCTTCTCTGGAGTAGTTCTTGTGTATGTAGACAGCCGTGTAATGGGATTATTGACTGTGATACATTTATTTTTTTACTTCAAAGTGTCACACAGACTTGATTGCTGCTGCTGCTGGTAATAAAATGTTGCCGCTGCATTTTCCCCATTTCTAGTTTAAGAGGAAATTATAAAGTTTTGCAAGTTGCCAAACATTTAAACAGAAAAATATATTTATTATTATATATTTTATATTTTCTGGGTCAGCCTAGACTTACTTATTCGCTCATTATCATTTGTATGATAATAAACGAGAAACTTTTTTTCCGTTTCAGTAATTTTTTGTTAGCAAAAATGTAAACCTTTTTGTTAAATATCATTTAAAAAAAAAAGTCATTGCTTTTTAGTTGGAAAAAAATTACGAGAAATTTTATAAAACATTACTTAATAAAAAAAAGTGCGTGCTTTGAGGAATAAGCAACAGTTACTCCGTTACTTTTTAGAGAATGTTCCATTCAGTAAAAAAAAGTTATTTTTCAATAAAAGTAAATTGAAGAAAAGGGACTTCAGTTGATGCTGTTGAGTTGTTCGCTAACCCAATAAGGAGAACAACACAACCACCACCTTAAGCTCTACTCTTCTGCTACTACTACTTGTTATGAACCTCTTGAGAAGTTGACAAATTTTCAACGAAGCTAAACTTAAAACCCAATTCAACTTTTTTTTTCTTCTTCTTCTTCTTCTTCCTTTTTCGATTCAAAGATTTTTTAAGCACTATTTTAATAATGCTGCAGTTGTAATGCAACAAATTGCATTTTTTTCACAGAAGAGAAACGCATCAGATTTTTTTTTGTGAATGGATTTTGTTAAAAGTATTCGACGACTTGTCGTTAAAAGAAATATATACATACATAGTCAACTTTTACAATATTATATAAGGATACTTTTTTTCCATCAATAACAAAACTATTTCTTCAAGAAGAAATACAGAGTAAAGCCTCATTCTTTCGAAACAAATTTCAACACATGTTTTAAAGTTCAGAACATATTTTCCAATTTTTTTTCTTTCAATGGGCTCCCCCCACTTCACACATATCATCGACATCATCTTCACAAAGAGAAAAATGCTGCTGTAGAGTTGAGTCAGTATTGGTTTAGAGCTGAATATAAATTTTTGGGAGTAAAACTACTTCTCATTTTTCAAAACAATCTCTGATACAATTCCACACAACAATGGACATTATTCCTCTCATTGTCACATGCGAGCTTTTGTTATAAACCGACATGGAAGAATGGAATAGGAAAAGGATCCGTAAAGTAAGAAGTGTGTATTTTCATTGTTGTTTCCGTGTTTTGTTTGCTGTATCGTTCTCCTCTCGACACTATTGCTATGTATTTATTATTATGATTTGGTATTACTTTTTCAATGAAACTTGCTCTCCTCTTCACACAATCACATACACAAAACATGAGTCTTTTCCTTTTGGAATACTTGAAAAAAATCTACTTGAAAATCTGCCCAGCTATAATAAATAATAATAAATACATAATGAAGTACTACGAGAAGATCATGTACTGGTAAATAAAATAACTAAGTAGCTTACTTACTCTATTTTCACATTTTGTCAATATTTTACTCTCTCAACAATGTTTTTAAAACGATTCTAATAAGTAGATCTCTCCTGGAGTGTAGATCCCAAGTTGAACAATAGAATGAATGAGAAGACGAGAGAGAGAGAGGGAAGCCTCTTATGTGTTTGCTTCGTAAAATATTATTTTCATTGAAATTTGAATTCATCTGTTTTCCGTTGTAACAATCATTTTATTAAATCGATATAATAATAAAATATTTTATTATATTATTCAACTATGAAGTAGTTATTCTCTGTCCTCTTCTTCTTTATAATAAAGTGTGGATGGGTTGTTGTTGAGAATAATGGTAAGTGAATGACAAAAACAGAGAGAGAGATAGAGAGAGAGAAAAGAAAATGAAATTTTAATACCTGTGGGACCAACGAGTCAAAACGTAGCACGCAAATAAATAGAAAATTCTCACTAAGCTTTTCAAGGAAAATCATGCATTGTACAGTGGATGATGATCTTTTCTACAAGTGGAAAAGTGGATCAGAATAAAACAGAGAGAGAGAGAAAACAGTATGACTGCTTAAAACTAAAACTGAATTCTAAAAGCATTTTTAAACGTGTTAAAAGTATCTGTGGCTTGATTCCGATTACGGCGAGGGTTTTATTTGTTACAATTAAAAACCGTTTTTGATTCTATAAATTTATTTCTTTACCTCGTTTATGTGGATCGTCCCGGGATGATGGGGGTAATGGTGCTGTGAGTGGGGTGGTGGGAGTGGGCAGACCGATCGGGGGTCCTGGCGTCGTGCCCGGGTACCAAGCCCAACCAGCTGCACTCACCGCCGCCGCTTGTCCGTTAAACATTCGCAGTTTATCGTAAACTGAGTCAGGCGTTGGCCCACCACCTGATTGTTGCTCCTTTTGTGCTGCTAAATTCCTAAGTACACGATTGATAGAGGAAACCTAAAAAATATAAAAAAATATTGCAAATCATCATGAAAAATTCATTTTATAATCTTCTTTACTTAAAAGTTTTTAAAATCCCAAAAACAGGGGCTCATAAAAATCCTATAAATCTATTCTGATCTCATCATGACCAGTAAAATTAAATGAGTTGTTGACAGGAGGAGGAAGATTGCAGAAAGAGAGAGGGTGACGATAATACTGCTTCAGCAGCACAAAAAATGATTTAAATTGGATATTGAAAAATAATTTAATTTTCAAAACAAGTAAATTTGTTTCAATGTTCTGGGTTAGTGGTGGTTGGTGATGCTGGTGGCCGGGCTCTTGCTTGCCTGGTTTTTAGGAGGATAGGATAGGGCTCTTGGGAGAAATCATACACCGAGCATTTTACATTTTACGAATTTTCCCCTATGTAAAAAATAAACGGGAGCTTTTCTTCTCGTCCTCGTCTCGTAAATGACTTCATAACTTTATTACTTCGCTGAAAACCCTACTTTTTACATTTAGACGAAATCACCACGACCACGGCCTTGCTTGTTATGCCATTGCCACATTATGATCATTTGTATTAATAACAAAATAAAAAGTTTTTACGAGTGTTATTATCAATGTTGATGATGCGCAGACAGACAAACTCTTTTTATTCCTTCAAATTGAACAGACCAGATTTTATTATTAAGTTGTTTCTACATGAACAACTTTCATTTTTTGAATTGCATAGAATACGTATTACTGAAATTGTTCTCTCAGCGGTGGTGATCTCAAGCTGAGTTGTGGCCTAGCTTGGTCTCCTCCATTCAATCAACGTTTTAAAATGAGGATAATTACAAAAAACCAATAAAAAATATTTTGTTCGAACCATTTCATCATTTTCAAAAAATGTTTCCATGATTTGTGTAATTCGGTGACCCTTACTTTTAAATTCGCAAATTCATTCAAATATCTTTCAAGTGCAAATTTTCTTTAAAAATTACAACTTTTGCATCTTTTTTTATTTTTAACCGTCAACAAAGTTGCTTCCTGTGTACGATGGGTATATTTTACCGTTGCCCAAGTTCCATAACATAAAATGATTTGGTTTTAAGAAGTAGCTACAAAGGAAAATCTGGAATTGATTTCCAGTGACTGTGAATCCTGTGTGCATGCCCTCCATTATCTATTTCCTTTTCGATATAAAGACGGGGATAAGAGGATGCTTTACCAGTGTTAAATTCTCTTTTAATGAATAGAATAGAGTATCGATATGATCATCATCATCATCATGATTCACATCATCGCTCGTCAGGATGACACTGACACTGCTATTCATTGTTAAATCGCTCACTGCTGCCTTTATAGGTATGAATGAGTGAGTGAATGGGTCCACCTCCTCTTCATCATCATCATCATTGGTATCATCACAGAAGAATAGCCAAGCCTCATTTTTATTTCCCTTTTCTTCGTAAAGAACAAAAGATCAACTTTTTTGTTCCGGCCCTCCTACCATTCTTCTCTCCCGTTTTTTTTTGTTTGCCGAAATGAATTAAACTGCCTTCCTTTTTACAGATGAACAAGGGGAAACAGATGAGAGGGCCCTTGAACTTTTTGTGTTATGATGATGACGATGACAATGAGTGGACGAAAAGAATGATGCAACGGCATGGCAATGGCAATTATGGTGATCACTCTTTATTTCTTCCATGAGATAGATCTCTTTATCTCCATTTAATTTTTTTTGGATGTTACTACTTTACTTTCATAAATGCGTAGGAGGATCTGTAAGGCTGACGACGATGATTAAAAACCAACAATTTTTTTTGCCTTTTTCATGCTGAATATCCATAAATTAAGTACAATACAACAATACAATATGATTTTCTCTAAACGCGCACTAGAGGTTATTATGTACGAGAGGAATCTAACAACAATCTTTCAATATAGTCATTATAATAATGCCAATAACAACGTTCAAGGGTCATGGAACGCAACGTTATGCTTTTGCATCTATTCATTCCGATCTATCTCAATAATATTTTCCCTTCTTTGAATAAGCTCTCTCTCTCTTTCTCTCTTTTGATATCTCTTTCTTCTCAGCAACGATATAAATTTCTCTCTCTTTCTCTCTTTCTAAACCCAATCTAACTCACAATTTTTATTTCCCTTTAGTAATCATCATCATCCTCTTTCTCTGCTTTTTTGTATTGGAAAAAGTGAGCCAACTCACTCAGCCAGCATAAAAAAATCTAAAAAGAAGAAAAATGCCATGCGATTTGAGGACGATGACGACTACGACGACGAAAGAAGGAAAGGATCATCATCGCCATCGTCATCATCATCAACAACCGCTTTAGTAAAAGATCCTTCTATATTTCTATTTTTATAAATATATCCATCCACTCTCTTGTGATCTTGATGTTGATGACGGTTCTCATTTTCAATGAGTGCAATGCAGCGTGCCAATACTATTCAGATTTACTCATATGTGAAATAACGTAGAGAAAATGGGCTCTGTTCTGAAAAATAGCATAAAAAAGTCTGGTCTCTGCTGCTCTTACTCTTCCATGATGATGGCATAGTTATTATATAACCCTGACCATCATCATTATTATTATTTTTCCAACGCAGTTAGTAGTATTATTCACGGGATTCAAGATTGAACCTTGACTTGAAAAGAATTTTTACTTTCATGCTTAATAACAGAGGAATTGTCTCGTCATCACCATATCCTTATATTATATTTTTCTTAGTATATTTGCATCATTAATCCACGTAATAATATTTACATATTTTTCTCATTTTTCGTCTTCTTAATATAAAAGATAAAATGCATCTCCGTAGATTTAAATTGGGAATCGTTAAAATTAAAATTTCAAGTTTGTGAGAAATCCAATCCATCTCTAATCTACTTTCTCGTTACTCAATTGTCTAAATCACATTGAGTTTAAAACAATCCATTCATATAAAATAATAATGCTACTACTGCATTAAAAACTCTTATAATATTTTGCTATGAAAAAATATTCTGATTTTTTAGTTCTTTTAAAACTGGAAGCTGCTTCTGTTATGCTTGTGTTGTTTGTTGGAGTTAGAGGAAAGGAAGGAAAGAGGATATTGTGATGAACGAACACACGCCTTGTCTTCTGCTCTTTCTCTCCCTGTGTGTTTTTGTGTGTGTGTGTGTGTTCACGGCTCCCTGAACTTATCAGCTGCCTTCCATTCCATCCACTCATCCATGATCATATTCATTTTCTCCATAATAATATCCAATATTAAAAAGTGTGAGTTTGAGTAAAGTGAGTGGTGGTGGTGATGAGGTTGGGTTGCTTGCATGCTGCTGTTGCTGCTGCTGGTGAAAATTTCACAGATGTTGGGAGAAAAATGAAAAAAGAATGGAAAATGAAGTCTAGCTGAAAATCGGATGGATTTTTTAGAACGTTTGCATCGCATCAAGTATAAAGTTCTGTTTTTGGAGGAGAGAAATAAAAATAAAAACCTTCCATCACCACCACCACTAGCACGGTCATTGAGGATGAGATTGCTGGCAATAATGCTACTGAATGTAATTTTTTTATGTATAAAATATTTTTATTTGTGTCAGTCAGCTCATTAGCCACCAATAATTTAATATAATGAAATAACCTGTGTGTACATAATACTGTGTTGTGGATGTTAAAAGTGGAGTGATGGGAGTGTGGCTTGTTGTTGGTTTTCATCTTATTCACATATATACAAAAACTCTAAATTACATTAATTATGCTTGTACAAGCTGGAATTGAGTGGTGCGATGGTGAGGAAAAGTGGAAAACGGATCATATAATCCTATACGGTTGCTGCTGCTGCTAATATGATGATATCATTATTATTATTTTATCGTTGATACGATACGATACGATTCAATGATATTTTTACACTTCGAGGAAGAAGAAGAGAGAGGAAGTGACCAAAAAGAAATTATTTAAAGTACTTAATTACAAAAAAATGTTTTTCTTCTCCGTTTCGCATTACCCCAGAAACAGCGATACTGATCCAATCCATCCGTAATTCAGATATTTTTTAAGGATCGTCATCATGATTTGTAACTACCTCTGCACGATCATAAGGAATATTATCACGAAGAGTTTTAAAATTAATGATGATGCTGTGTGTAGATATTCAAAATAGGAAGAAGAATGAAGACACGGATGAATTTCCTTCTTGCTCATTAAAATTTTTCTCTTTTCCTCACATGTTTTTCATTTGAATAGTCATTGCACACACATAACATACGTATTATCATCATTCATTATTATGATTATTGCAATAAAACATAACACGAAAAGGAAGGAACTTTTTTCCATTTAATGGAAAAAGACTAAGAAAGTTGTATTTTTTTGTACATAATAATAATAATGCATCATCATCATCGTCATACAACAACGGCATAATACTACTACTATAAAAGTACTACTACACACTTTAATATCAGTGGTTAGTGGTAGTGGTAACGAGAATTAAGTACATTTTATATTATTCTAAAAGGAAATTTCTCTGCTGCTTCTATTTTTTAATGCTGCTGAAGCTGAGCGAAAAAAAGTTTTTTGTGTGAGTGACAGGCTCGTCAACGCTTCCCCAACTTTATGTACCGTCTTTTGACTTCCATTCAACCACAAAGTAATTTGGACCCACGTTTCCAAAATTTCCCTGAGAGAGAGAGAGAGAGAGAGAAAGAAAGAAAAGAGAGCTGAGTTGAGTTGATGACGATGATGATGATGATAATGATGACGATGATTTCATGTCGAGCACAGACTTCTCCACTTGCCTCACTCTTTCTCTCTCTCTCTCTCTTTTCTTCTTCTTCTTTCTCTATCCACATGAGATTTATGTTCTTTATTTCATTTTCGATAGTAATGTTGGTAGTAGCAAAGCAGTAGCATCACTAGCATCTCTCTTTCTTTCTCTTTCTTCTTATGAGCATGCATTTTCCCTTCTTCAATATCTCCGTTTTCTTCTTCCTCATCTCCTTCCCACAAAAACTAACAAAAGCTTACTAAAACTGACTGAAATGCGTATTTATACTTTATACACTAAAATACTTCCTTTACTTACTTGTAGTAGGCTATGACTACTATGAAAATGATGATTACTTCTTACATAACGGAAAGAAAACTTCTCAACTTTATTCCATCCTTCCCAATAGTGAATTCCACTTCCCCTCTCTCTCTATCATGTTCCGTTATAGTAGTAGAACCCCCAAAAAACTACTCCTCTTTCACTTACTACTCAGATTCTTCTTATAAAATTTATATAAAGTGGAGGTGGTGTGGGGTAAAAAGTAAAGGTACATTATTATTTCCTACGTGGAATTTTCCCTTAAGGCAGCAACACAAGAAACATATTGTAATTTGCTCGTAGTAATAAAAGCAGTAGTGGTAGCCTTTAAGTTTAAGTTGCAATAGATCTTCTTATATATATTCGAAAAGTAAAGGGAATCCTGCTGCTGCTGCTGTGTGCAGTGTAGATTGTCGAAGAAGAAGAAATAAAGTGAAAGAAGATTTTATACGGTTCTGACAGCACTTTAGTTTGTTCAATCCTACGTCTATAATTCGATAACCAGCTTTTATCCTGAACAGAACATCACCTTTATCACCACCACCTAACCTCCTCCCGCTTTTATTCTCCTTTAGAGAAATTAAAGAAAATGACACAAAAACTCATCGTAAACATCAGAATCATCATCACCATCACAATTTAATCAATCTAGCTCAAATTTGTTGATTCCCAGAAAGCAAACAAGAGTTGTTGATGTTAAGCATAAGCGTGCGATTTTAAAAACAAAAACTTAGAGTTTGTTATGTATAATGTTATGTTATAAAATAAATATAATATGAAGTCGTAAACATTTTACTTTTACATGTAAGAACTTCAAGTAAAAGCGGAAAATGGTTTGTAAAAGTAATTTGTTCTTTTACTGAAGAAATTCTTCCTTTTTCATTATTTGCAATGTTGTTGGTTTCCACCGCAAAATACAAATCTCCACGTTTTAGCAACTCTTTTTGTGAAATCCATTCCTGGTGATATTTATATTTATTATAAAAGCACCACCTTCACAATCATCATCATCATTCATTTATTACCAGCTTTTCTTTTAACCAAAATGCAAATAAATATGGATACATTTAACTTTCAAAACCTGTGCTTCAGACACATAGTAATTTAGCTCCATTAATCATTCCCATCTTATACAACGATTTCGCTTTGATTGCAAGAATCAATTCCAAAACCCTTATTTGCGTTGTTGTTGATAGCTTAAGACAGAAATTTGCTGGTGGTGGTGGGTGTTCTCAGGTGGAAGGATGTTATATATGCAATGGACCAAAGCAAAAAGAGTAAATGGTTCATTTGGCTCCATATCATTCACTCTGATGGCCATGAAATGACTGCATCTTCCAGCAACAGCATAGCAGTTACTCATCCGACGATTTTATGTTTGCGTTAAAATCCATCATCCATTCACCTCAACGAACAGAGGAATTGATCAGGAGCGAGCGACGATGGAATGAATATAAAATATAACATCATCTCACCAACCACCGCCATGTCTTCTTCTTCTTCAATTCGAAGAGTTTGTCATGATGATCATATCATCATCATCCTCAGAAGCAGCATAGCAGTAAGCCAAGTCAACTCTTTTTCTTTTACTCTGTCGCGTCACCAACAACACAACATGCATCGCATCTCGCCACCACCACAAGCTTTTTAAAAGGGAAAAAGAAGAAGACGAAGTAGAAAGAAAAGGATTCCTTCAAACAAGCTTTGATATAATATGAAAGGAGCTTGATCGAAACTTGTTTACCGTTTAATTTTGTCGTTGTTGATGATGAAGATGAATGACTAGCTCTAGAGCCTACTTCTACTAATACTACTGCTGCTGCTCAAGTCAGCCAGTTTTTTTTTCATTTCATTTCTCTTACTCTCTCTCTTTCTCTCTCACTCTGTTTTTGGCTCTTCTCTGTTTCTATCTCCTCAATAGGATTTCCATATGTTAAAATAAGTAAGTGCTCATGTAAACAAGTTAAAGACTTTTTAGTGGAATGTATGGATGGAGGATAGTAGATTGGCTATGTTATAGTAGCACACAACACACACAAGTACAATCAAACTTTTTGTGTTATTACTAGATCGGAGATCTAGTTATGCGATTAGTCTGTTTGTCCGTCTGTCCGT
>JAHZNJ010002435.1:0-17832 GCA_027744475.1 Lepidocyrtus cf. sotoi NNG-2020
CAGTAGTGCAAATCAACCAAGAGATGATTAATGTATCTGTATGACTCAAGTAAATTAAAAAATATTTTTGAAACAAATATAGTCGCATTAGTCAAAACCTAACTCTAAAATACTTTGGAGTGGAGTGTGATCATTTGTCATTCCAGGATGATTTCACAATGACAATGCCTTTCTTGATTATAGTTTCTCTACGTACACAACAGCGTGGCAGTGACTGCAAACTTTACGTTTACGTAATATCTGTTCCCTCGGATCAATGCATAAAAATATAAGAATGTAAGTAAAAATGACAAACATTTAAAACTCAACGAATTGCAATGCATTGCATATCCACACCATTCATGTAGAATGTCAAATGATCAGGTGTATCTAATAAAAATCGATAAAATAGTGCTTAAATTCAGATTTCATGTTTATTGTTAAGCTTTCAAATCACATTCTTATTACATGTCAGTTTCTTTCTCTGTGAGAGGAATTTCCTGCTGACTGAGTGTAATGTAATATAAAAAATCTTGCAGTGGAAAGGAGAAAAAATGGAAAGCTTTTTTCAATATGCACACCTGCAATATTATAAAATCCTCTTCTGCATTTCAATCATTTCAATCTCCTGACAATGATGATGACAACCAAATGCATGCTTATATCTTTAACTTTATACCTAGCAAGGAATTCAAAAGAAGAAGACAGTTGGCAAAATAGTAAATGTAAATACATACAATTACGATTATGATTAAGATTGATAACAAAAGCCAAAATGAAGATGAGCGAGTCAATCGCTAACGTAAAACGAAGATTATGATGATTTTGTTAATGCTTGGACAGAGAGATAACATTGGGTCCTCATAAACACCTCGGCTGTCTTGGTTGTATAAACATTGGCACGAGCAATAAAAATGTTTACAACTTTTGCACAATGTGTGTGGTGTGGTGTTTTGTCGACGATAAAAAGTAATGAAATTAAATGTTGTATGTTACACAACAGATTTGTTGTCCCGATCTCCTGTTGCATATATTTACAATTAAAATTGTGAGCTGTGCAAAATGATGTGTGAAATGGAATATTTGCAAAATTGATGGATAATGACTGAAACTATAAAATACCTAGTGACTGTTTCAATAACGATCATTAGTTTATATTTTCCGCACTGATGCATCCCAAAATAGCCCTTACGCTACTACAAAGCCAGATAGCAAAAAATTAGCCATGAAGAATTGAAATGCGCAAGTGTGCATGACTCATTACATTTCCCGAGAATCCACTTTCTCCAGAAAGTCATGAATAGGTAAGGGCTACTCCAACAANAAAGTCATGAATAGGTAAGGGCTACTCCAACAAATCGTGGTACCAAAAATCGATGTAAATCTCATCATCATAAAAGTGAAGGCCGTTTCTAGGTTGTTGTCCGCTTATCCTCCTCCTCATTCTTTAAATACAAAAGTATCTTTGCCATTTTAAGCATGATGCCTATAAATTCATGCATAACGCGCATAATTTTACCATCGTTGACATTTTTTTGATAAAGTCTTTACGTTTTACTACAAAACGAGATTTGCTGTGTTCAGAAGTTTACTATTACTGGAATTATTAGACTTTTCTACTCTTTTTGTTGTTGCATTCATTCTCCGTCTTGCTTCCGTTTCATTTGCTCTTATGACCAACAGAGCGTCATCATAATCTTTTATTGTCAGTCTAGCTATTTGGCAAACTAAAGTGCTGCCACACAGCACAGAATTAAAATCGGATTATGAAATAAAGTATTTTTCATCTTTTTCATGCATAAAGATAAAGATGCAAAAGATCGTTTACTTTGCACCATCGTACGCCGTGTGCACCATTTTTGCAAAATTACATATAATGAATTACACAGGTACTATGTATTCCAGCTGCCCAGCACAAAGCCGAAAAACATAAATTATGCAACAAACAACAGACAATTTGTCAAGTTGTTTTAAATACATTGTAGATTATAGTAAACTCATCTCCAAGCACATATTATTTAAAATTTTACATGGTAATAAAAAGGATTTAATTTGAACATAATTGGAATTAATGTCAAAGTCAAAATACTAACTACTGTAGTGAATTTTCTCTCCAGCAGCAAAAAGCAGAACAAGTTTTCTTTTGTTACTTTTGTTATGTAATATTTATAAGCTTTTGTTGTTGCAGTCAACTGGTTTTGTGTCTTTATTGATTTACTTTTTGAGTTTCTTCAGTAAAAGTTAAAAAAATATTTTGACAATAAACAGCTTCTGAGCTTCTTTTAACAACTTCATTATCTCCTTCAAAATGTGTCCCTTCAGTTTATATAAAAGAAAATACAAAAGAAAAAGGAAACAATAAAATTGCAATTGTGTAAGTAGATTTCTCCAGAAAAGACAATAATGATGATGAGTATTTAGTTTATGATTGAGGAAACAGCAAAACAAGGAAAATGCCAGCATACTTTACGATAATTCTGGTGATGGCTTTTGATATTATGAAAAAAGAATTATTAAAGCACATCTGCCATAAAAGAAGGATTTTGCTGGAGAATAATATTGATGATGAGGCATGAATAATATCTATGGCATTGGCATTGTAAACCGCACATGCCATAATTCTCATTCATGATTAGGTAGGTATGTAACTTTTAAAATGTTTATGGCTCCATTGAAGAATAGCCAAAGCCAAACCCTTTTTTTCCGGTTCCCTTCTTTTCTTATAAATTATAAAATGTTTATAAACATTCTTTAAACCAGATAATAACCATAATTTTCGTCATTTTGTCTAAATCTTGTACAAATTTTTGCCTTCAATTCACTTCGCTCCTTCCTTCACTTTTACAGCTCACACATAAACAAAATTATGCAGCGGAACAGAGAATGGTGGATAATATGCAATTGCATTATGTAAATTAATTTTCTTTGGTCCAAGCCTTTCCTTTGCGAATTAACATTTATTATTATGGGATGAAACAACTTAAACATTAAGAAGATCTAACTCATTGTCAGTTCATTTAAAATTCAGGGAAAGCAACTTTTTTTCCTTCAACGTTATTGGCAGTCAACAGGAACAGGAAATATGACAGGCATTCATTCGAACCGTTCTTGTTTGTGAGCTCCCGCAAAGCCAAAATTTTAAAGTGGGCTGTTTTTATTACTTGCTGATAACTGAATGATTGGCCATGCTTTCCTAAATATTATGTAATAAAAATTACAATAATCCAAACCATTTAAGCAAACACTCAATATTTACTTTCGTTGTTTGCACAATATGCAATTGTTCACAGACTAAAAACACACAAAAAAGCAATTCGCCAAATAATGACAGTGTCCTCATTACGTTTTATCATTGCACATATACAAACATATTTTTCATCCAAATACAAATATTATTAAAGTAGGGAATATCCAATAACCTTCGTATTTGTAGCATACAACTTTTTAAAGCATTAATTTACTGGCGTAAAATGCATCGAAAATGTTCTACATTCTACTTCGTACCATTGCAGGAAATTAAATTGCAACTTTTAAGGAAATTAAATGGTGGGAGAAAACAGGATTTTTAAGAAATAAAATTAACCTTAACAGCCACTACTTATGCTGCTGCTGTTGAAATGATCTGTTAAATTTAAACTAGCAGTGTTAGTTGCCACTCTGCATCACTCATTGTAGTAATCGGTATAATTTCATCCAACAGCACTCTGAAGAAGTAGAAATTGACACGGAAAAAGCCATCGTGTCACTAAAATTGAATTATACATGGGCTCTAACTAGACTTGAGTAACTAAAATAGCTTCTCTTGTTCGTTATCCATCGTCACCTAGTACAGAAAGACTGGAAAAGTTCTTCTCTCGCAATAGATTAATCGTACGTAGCGTACGATCACAAGTCGGAAGTAAAAATGAAAATGAAGTTGCATGCAAAAAATTTTAAAGAGTTTATCTGCAGATGAGGCAAAACAGAGACGACGCCAATGCCAACTTTTTGTTGCAGGAGAGCTTTTGCCTTGCCTTTTCGTAAAAGTATTTTGTTTTTCCTTGCGGTTATATACGCACTTGTCACTTTTGTTGGCGGGGCTGCGGGCTGTGGCTGTTGCAGCATCTTGTGTTTCTTTAAAACGATCTGTACTTACGCACTTTTAAATAATAAAATCGTGAGATAAACATTTCATCTGGAGAATAAAAGATTTTTGTTTAGAAGAAGACATTGACCTTCTCCGTATCGTCTGCCGCTTGCTTATCTTGCATCACATCTCTTTCGATATTGTTACTGTCGATGATCCGACAACTTACAAGTTCGAAGTTTTTTGCTAGGATGATGTAACCGATGATGACAGTGAAACAAAAAAGTGCGTAATGTTTGCTCGGTTGGTTATGGTTGTTTCTGTGTTCATGCCAAACAATAACAAAACAACAAAAAAGCACAATATCATTAGCATTCTAATCATCATCAGCGTCATTGTCATTTCACCAGACAAAGATGTAATTTTCAGATCAGAAGTTGCAATAAAACGATTCGTTTTCAAATTGAAGCTCGTTTAAAATTTTATTCTTAAAGATACTATGTTTCAAGGTTTAAACGTACGAGTCTTTTTTCTGCAATAGGAATGCACTCCTCTATTCTAAATGTAACGAAGAACACGAGCAAAAAAGGATTTTCCTTTTCATAAGAAAAGCTCAAATGAAAGATTTTACCCGATTCTTTCCGTCTTGTTTACTTACAATTAGCTCGTTGTTGTGTGTTGTGCTGTTCAGTTTCATAATAATAATAGTATGTTGAATTTTCAGAGTGATTAGCACAAGAAAACGTTTTTAAGCATGAATTATGGACATGCGTACGCTCCTAATTCAACTCATAATGAACTAGAAATGCCATGTCATGGTTGCGTTAACGTAATAATACAAAACAAAAATTGACTGCCTGTACTCACTTTTCTACTGGGATGGTTTACGCATTATTTTTAAAACCTTTCCTTCCTCGTTTTAGCCAAAGTTAATTCATTTCTTCTGCCTTTTGCTTTTTATTCTTACGAAATGATAATATCTACGGGAAGAAATAAATCGCTCGGCAAAATACAATGATGGCACTCTTTATTAAGTAAGTATAAACAAAAACTTGCTATAATTGGAGGCAGTTGTTGCAATGAATGAATAGGGAAATGCAATTTGGCTCCTCGTTATCCATTTTTCTGGAAATAAGTCTATTTGAAAACATTACAGTTTCAAAGGTGGTGTAATTCTATTCTTAAAATTATAGATACGATCTAACGTAAGGAAAATTATGTTCTTAAGTGGCTTCTTTTTCCCACTTTCACACATGTTTTTCAGATAATCGAAACAGAAAAATGATATAAAAAAGCTGTTTTGTGAAGTAAATTGTCGACAACTTGAATAGAATAATGAAGGAAGGCAAAGGATATCTCTCATTATTTCCGCCATGTCAGTCATTTTCAAATGATTTTGATTCATGGCGGTAGGTAGTTAGTAGCTGTTGGTGGTGACTGGCGAGGGGCTTTAAGTCTTTTCTCGTTATGAAATTACGTCATATTACATTGGTTTTATAATCAAAATAGAATAGTCCTCGAAAAGCAGCGTCTCAGCACCTATATAAGTTTCGGTTGGAAGCTTCTAACGGAACGGAATTCACAATGACCGTAAATTTCTTTTGTTCAGTTTACGTTGCTTTTCTATCACAAAAAGACAGGAAGCCATACCAAGTTAGCTATTCCGTCTAATTTTTTAAACTAGACTCAACAAGCACAAAACAGCCAACATCCGAATTATTTGTAATCATTATTTATTGTTGGATGCTTTGCTTATAAGTTTTCTACGAGAAGCAAAATGGTGTAAAAAGTGTTCAACTGGTCAAATGTCATCTAGGAACGATTTTGTACATCAGATTCACTATGATGAATCAACTATGTATCTTAGACTTAATTATTTTTAACTATAAAAACAAAATTTTTTATGGGTGTTGGATTGAACTACGTTTAATCTGATACATCATTTTATAATAAACAAATAATTGTGTTTGCGAATGGGTTTGAAAAGCACGAAAGAAGAAAACATTTATGATGTTAACTAAATAATGACCAACTATGAGTGTAATTATTTTAGATAACTAAAAGGAAAATGTTTGAAATGTTCTCCCTAGTTATTCTGTCATCCTTCTTTTTCCAACAATGAAAAGCAAATTGTACTATACAAAACAGGTTTATGGTTAAATAAACTCAATTAATGCCTTACGCTGAATCTAGAAAACTCTTTCATTATCTTATTGGTCTTGCGTTTATAAAGAAGTAATTAGAACTGAAACGTTTTTATTAACTGTTTTTAAATATAGTTAAAATATCGGCTTAGATTGATTATCGGAAAAAGTTGCAGAATGTCACTTTCTATTTAAATTTATTTAAATGAATTATATTGGAAATGACGCAGAGTTTAATTTCGATTTATTAGCAGACCTAGCTTAATTCTGTTATTGATTTTATCTTAATGAGCTACAAAAAGTAATTAACGAAAGTGTTTCTTTCTTTTTATTTTACATAAGCTGCCACATTTCATTCAACCCATTTATTCACAATTTCTTAAGAAATGTGCACAAAATGTGAACCTGGCAAAATATCTACGAAACTGTAAGTATGACACACATTATGTAAATATTATTGATTATCTTCGAGATGCCAAGAAAGGTTGAAAAATTAGATTTTCCATTTACAATAGAAACAAGTTCGTATTGCCTAAAAAGCGTAGTTCTGGATCCACTTTGAATTACACGATCGACTTTATATACTGTGTATAAACTAAACACCAAATGGACACATCTGCACAACTTGTTCCATAAATATTTCACAAAATATTGTGATTGCCTTTGCGCCTACACATCTTGGAAATATAATCTTAAACATTAAATGAGTGAGTGACCATCAAGTTAACACGAATCCATTCATGCTTTAAAATTGGATTTAAATTACATAATTTAATCAATGGAGTAAACCTTTTTAACATACTACACAACGCTAAGTTATATAACTCCACAATATAAAGAAAATATTTAATGTAATTTCTGGATTAATAACGCACAGTAGGGAATACTCTGTAATCAAAATGTTTCGCTTGAATTTACGTTTTTTGCAATGAAGAGCCCATAGCCAGTATTCAATGTCAACTTCCATATCCGTTTTTTCTTCGTCATGTGGTAAATCTAATGTAAGCTTTCTTCTCTATGGTTTTGATATGGCATATAAAATGATTACGCATTATGATAATGATTACGCGTCAGGATTACGCAATTGCGAAATAAAAATACAAGTTACTAGAGTTTAGCCTTAGGAATAAAAAACTCACGTCCGTCCGAGCTAATAACAAATCGCATAAACCATTCATTCATTTCACTTCTTACTTTTAAATTACGAACATAAACAAAATTATGAGGTGAAACGGATGATAATTTTATGCATTTTTGGATACAAGTTTCTGTTGAGCCAAGCCTAATCCTTTCGCATAAATATTTACTATTAATGTATAAATTAAATTGTACAAGCTTGCACATTTAAAGGAATTGAAGTTGTTGTGAAAGTTACAATTTTCATTCATTGCTTGTCGTTGACTGTTCAGCCAAAGTATCGTAGAATAATATTATTTCCTTAATATTTTGACAATTGGTGAATCAAGAAACACTCCTGCGAGAAGCAACGTTAACAAATCCGAAGGGTGTTTCCAATCCCAACTCGTTTCCTGCTGAGCAGGAATTTAACTTTGAATAGTTTTTATGAACTTGATTGTGAAGAGTGATTAGCTACACTTTTGTATTTTCCTAAATTTTATATAACAATAATCATTGTTTAGCAACTTTCATATGTGGATGACGATAACCAAAATTGCTTAATATTTTTTATAAATGAAGTACAGGTACACTGTGGGTCGCCGTGTTAATTCGGAATAAAACCGTTCCTTGGTTCATAACTGCTCGAGATTAATAAAATAAAAGTTAATATTTAGAGCTGAATGACTTTTATAACTGATGATAGTGTTGAATAGATGATAAAGTGAAAGCTTGCAGACATTCATCTTTATTCATTCATAAAACAGAATTATGTAAATATTTTCCTGCAACGTGACTTGAGCAAATAAAGAATAATTGAAACGAAAGGAATGCAAATGCAAAATCGATAATTGCGTTTGGTTATATGGCAATGGCCGTGGCAAGGGTTCTAGCTTTACAGAAAAAGTCTTTTACAAACAAAGAAAAGAGTTCTAAACAGTTTAATAAGCGTGTGCGTTAGTAATGCGTACGCTTTGTGCGTGTAAATATTTACGAGAATGCGAATGGCTTGCGTCTGGATACCATCACGCGTCGTTTGTTCTGATGAAGTAGGGAAGTGAAATTAAGTTTTTCGAGTAAAACACTAACACGGTAACGTGTATGAGACTAAAACGCGTGGTGATATTAAACACATGCATATTGTTACATAATAATCATTCATTCACTCCAAACCAAAATTATTCCTTTTTTTCCTTTTCATCCTGCTGCACAGACAGATGAAAACTCATTTGTCTACTGCACTGCGTTTGGTCTGGTTTGTTTTTGCTGTGTCATGGTCAAACTAATTTCTGATTTTCCACTTTTTCCAAACTTTTTTTAGATAGTTGGACCGATACCAAAAAATGCATTTGCAATCGATCATTTGATTATACATAACAAGTTTTAGGTATAATGGGTAGTGAAAGTGCATAGCCGCGGTAAAAAACCTAAAACTTTTCTATGTAAACTTTGCAGCAGATGTAATTAAGGTAATGTCAAGGTTTTTTTATCATCATTATCATCCGAAAAGTAAAAAAGTAAGAGAATGATCAAAAAGGAAAAGAAGAGAGAAAGAGATGGCAGATGGGTGTGGCCCGAGTGTCATTCACTGCTAAAATATTATCATTTTTATTTTACTGCCTGATAAATAATATGCAAAAGAGTAATTCTAGTATGTAATTTTTACTAAAGAGCAAAATAAGTGTAGAACTTTTGTTTTCTAAAAGCTCAATATTTCCTTTAATGAAAGATAAACTGCAGCAGATTGGCTTTGAAGATGACTTCCGTGTATGTATTACCTGATCCTTTACGGTAATCACCGCATTTTTGCCAAAAAGGAAGGAATACGATTTGGAGTTACCGTTGACTTTGTTTATAATGGGATGCTTTAAAAGAAGTTTATTTTTAAAACAGAAAAATAGTCAAATTGGTAGAGGAAATAAAAATAAGTAAAAAATTCATGCACAATTGCAATCATTTCGTTTGTTGTTAAGTTTTATATCACATTCTTATTACATGTATGTCAATTTCTTTTTGTGTGGATTTTCTTGCTAATCTTTAAAAAAAACTTTTTATAAAGGATGAGCAAGAAGCGTATTCATAGTGCACACCTGCATTATAATAAAATGATTATTGTGGCGATAATGATGACTAGTATTATGAGTATGATAAAGTTGACGAAGACGACGACGAGTTACATTATATATCTGTTGTGCAGTTTTATTAACTGAAGATAGCTTTCTGTCCAAAACTGCATAACAACATTTACAAATATGTAATTGATCATAATTCTCTATGTATAAAAGTACTTAACAATGATTTTAGAGAAAAATGACAATTGGCAAAATATTATCTTGAATTTACAAATATTATTATTACGATGATAACGATTATGAATTGGATTATGAGGTGAGGATGAAGATGAGCAAGTCACTCGCTCACGTAGCATAGCAAGAAGATCATGACGATGACGATGTTATTGCTTGGACAGAGAGGTAACACGAGGGAGCCATCATAAAGGAAGATAAATGTTTCTTTAATAAAATGGATAATCATAAGAGAATAAAAATGTCACGAGAGAAGATTCTAAGACATGACTTGAGCGTTAGAGCTGAATGAATTAAAGCGGTGCCTTCCAACAATAAACTCGCACACTCTTGAGACAAATTATTCAATGCACCTTCCACACATAAAATACAAATGATTATTGTTATTATCGTGTAAAGGATTATCGTATCGTGTAAGTTTACTTTAGAATTAGCGAGTCAACAAGAAGGAACACAAAATTTTGTTTTAAAGAGCCTAATAAAGTGCAAACATGAGGTATAAGGATGAAGATGAGGATTTTGCATTGGGCTGCTCAGTTTGTTACTTTCTGTTCAAGGATGAATACCTAGGCTAATTAGTAAATGGAGAAGATTTGTTAAAAACATTGTCGTCCTCCTTCATCTACCTCTCTGATTCGCGAACTTACTCATGTTTTTCTGATTTGTTTTGCAAATTCTTGCTTGCTTTTCTGTTCTTATTAACATTTGTAACGAAAGAAAAAACAAAGATTTAGGATTTTTCTTGCCTCAGTTAAATATTCAAAGCTCATTTTCAGAGATTTCCTAATGGGTTTTAAATGACAATGACAAGTTTCAAATACAGATTTTACTTCTGTTGAGTTCATTCGTTTCGTCTTCATTATCAAATATGCAAGAAAAATTAAACCGAAAAACCTTTTAGAACTGTTTTTTACGAGTTTGACGTTAAACGTTGCAAATGGTTTAAAAGTTTTTTTTATATTGTGGCCTAATACAGATCGACGATTACCTTACCCGTTTTCAAACACTAATAATTAAAGATTCAAAGAAATTTAATTTCTACCTTCACATCTTTGCCTTTGACATATCACGTGTAAGAATTGCAAATCAACTGAAATGGTAATTGGTAATAATAGCGTTGGTTGATTGTTCTATACTGCAATAAAAACGAAATTAATGTTCTTTCCACATTATCCAAACCACGCAGCATGCTAATTAGGTTAGGCACAGTTGAAGGTGTTAATTAATACAGCGAATTCATTGTACGCTGTCAATCAAGGTACTTAAATAAATCTTGCACCATCACCAGTAATTGAGATGGTGGTAACTCTTACATGCGTGGTTTGCTGCGCAGGGTGGTGGACATAATTTGCATTCGGATCGATTGAAAACAAATGTTTACGATTTTGGTATCATTTTTAATCGCACTGTTGCTGTTGTATAATGTAGGCGATAACACAAAAATTAAATGAGCATTAAGTATTTTATTACGTAGGTTTATGGATAAAACTAAATTGTCGCAATTAAAATGCAAAGGCCGAGCAGAAATGTGTTTGCAAATCAGTGGAAGTCTACAAATATCCTTCATTGAATTATGTTAATTTTATACAAAGGAATAAAAGAAGCTATTGCATCTAATATGTTTGTTTTGTAACAGTTTACAATAAGCTCATAGATTAACGGATTGACAGAGGAAATGATTTATGATCCGTGATAAAGTATACAATTATGACTTGCCATTTAATGACACTTTCAGCAAAATAAATTAATAGTTCAGCAAAATTTGAGTTGCTTAAAAGAAAAAAAAGAAGATAAATTAAGAGAACATTCACGGAATATAAATAAAAATGGTACAATTTGTATTCATCCAATAAAATTTAATGACGAGAAGTTAGGGTTCTTTTCAACAGTTTTAGGACAAATTAGAGGAGGATTTTTATTCGTTCATTTCATTCTTTTAGACCAAACTCAACTTTTGTTGTAATTTTATTGTAGTACAAGAATAATAAATCGGATGCATTATTTACTCAAAATTTTTTATTTTTGGAATGTGATGCGCCATCATCACTCACCACTCTCTTCATTCTCATCAATTCAAAGTGAAAAGCAGTCCATTACTATTTCTATGTCAATACATTTCCTTTTCCTATGACCAAACGCTTCAGCTTGGAAACTGATTTCCTTCACTCTCCAAGTCAAAAGCAAAATACACGGCGTGTCATGCATTTATTTTTTGTCGTGTAGGAGAAAAATGGCAGAGTTCGGGATCATAAATAAGAGCCAATTTATTTTTAGCTGGCTTAAATTCATGCCTATTTGCATTCCGCCAACTGCGGAAGGGGAGAAAGACAAAAGAGAAACCCTTAGCAGAGAGCCCAGACAATGCACCGGGAAATCCACCAACAACTCTTCTTTTGCTTCGATGTCATTGTCACATTGCCATCAGAATCAGTGAAATCAGTATCGCTGTCATTATTGTCGGAGGAAACTAGGGAAATGCGGACAAAAATGCGAAAGTAGTTTTTGTTATCATGAGAAAAACCAGAGCAGCATTTCACCTACTTTTTTAACATGTACGAAACGAATCCTTGTTAAATATAATGTTAACGTTCAAATTGCTGTAATCATTCATGAAACAATAAAATTATTGAAATAATATAATATTCAAAGCAGGAAGAAAAGTTGCCTGTAAATAAACCAAAGTCAAGTAATGAAATGCAAAAATCCTTGCATGACTCATTCCTTTTTCCGAAATTGTTCGTCAAATCAAAATCTCATAGTAATGAATATATGAACAGGCTATTCCATTCCACTACTCCATCTTTTAAAAATCGATGCTAATCTTGGTAATCGTAAAAAATCGAGGCCGTTTCTAGGTTGTTGTCAGCTTCTCCTCCTCTACCTTCTCTTTGCTCTTTGTAATTCATGCTAAAATATCGTTGACACTTAAACATATTGTCAGTAATAAAATGCATTTTTTTCATCGCTGACATTTCCTTTCAAAATGTACCTTTGGTTGAAAAATTATTTTACTTTCTCCACTTTTTTTGCTTTTAGTTAAAAGCTCATTGACAATGAGAGCTGCATTCGCCCCGCTTCATCTGCTCTTTCATTGTCTATCCAGTTTTTTTGCACAGCGCTGCAGCAAAATCCAGAATAAAGTTAGATTTACGGTAAACGCTACGGCATAGTCGTGATCTATAACTTTCCCAAAACGTTTACATAATGGATTTCTTAACGGCATCAAACGGAAAGGTTTTTAATTTGAAAAGAAACAATGGGTTGCAAAGAAAG
The DNA here is from genome assembly GCA_027744475.1 of Lepidocyrtus cf. sotoi NNG-2020. Classification (NCBI taxonomy): domain Eukaryota; kingdom Metazoa; phylum Arthropoda; class Collembola; order Entomobryomorpha; family Entomobryidae; genus Lepidocyrtus; species Lepidocyrtus cf. sotoi NNG-2020. The sequence continues at coordinate 12,885 of JAHZNJ010002435.1, forward strand.
AAAAATCATTGCAACAGAAAAACGCAATGACCGTTTCTTACTTCTTCCTTTCTTTCTCCTTAACATACAAATAATTAGAAGTGCTTCGTTCCTTCCGGATTTTTTTTAAATAAATGCACACATCGTTAAAATAATTGGAAATTGTCATGAACATTTCTTATCCATCATAATTTCATATTACTTTTCCAGATATTAATTAAATTTGGATGGAATGTGATTTTTGGTGGAAAAGGTGAGAAAAAGAAGACAGACAGAACCTTCCTATTTTTTGCCCGTATTAATTTCCTTTCTTCTAGAATTTTCATCGTTCTACTCGTTTTTAAAGAAAGAAAAATCCAAAAGGAAACCGAGAGCGGATGTAGCTTCGAAAGAGAGGAAAGAGCAGAACCTAGTCGATTTCTTGGTCATATTATGATATAAATATCATAATGTCATGCAACTAATCTATAGATTTCCCATTCTTTCTACCTAGTAAAGTAAAAAACTCACAAAATATAACAGAATGAAATCTTGCGTGTTGCGTGGCGTTGATGCGTGCACACATGTCATTATTTTTAAACCACCTTTTTCTTCCTTCTTCACTTCACCCCACCCCCTCCATCCCCACCAACAACAAAAGTGCATTCACTTCGTTCGAAGTTCGACTCAAACCCAATCCTTTTTTGTTAAAGATCGATACAAAACAATGTTCCTTCTCAATCCAAAGTTACTGTCACCCCTTCCATTCCATTCTTCTTTCCTCATTACCAAAATTTTTGTCGATAATGCGTTTTCGTTTCGCAAACAGTTTGAATCCTTATTTATCTGATGAAGTGTTTTAAATAAATGATTATAAAATATTTCGTGACAAACCTTTTTATCTAATTCCTAGAAAAACTGTTGCATGATCAGTTTTAGAATAATAATGCTTAATCATGTATGAAGTGGTTTGTGGAAAGACCAATTTTCATTTTGTACGTTTGATATTTGGCAATGCCACCCACGGAAGTTGAACACAGCGCATTTTTATTGTAAATTTTGCAAATTCAATAAAGGGGTTGATTCGCAGAAAGACAACAATTTTCTGTCCGGCACACTAGGTGGAAAGCTCATAAACCAACTAATCGTAGAAAACTCGTTTTTATTTTCAATTCTTATTTCGATACTTCCATAATATGTAACCCTTTTGTTTTACATTAAATTAATGATTAATAAATAGTAGAAGAAAATTTCATAAAAACAGTTAGCAAAACCAAGCCCATTAAAAATTACTTAAAATCTACTAACAAGACTATATTCTCACCTAAATTTAAAGCCAAACTTTAAATGGAATGAATAAAAAAATAAGTGGAAAGTTCTTTTTCTTCAAAATGATATATTCTGTGTTCGTGTTGTTGGTCATGTCATTTGAATTGTTTAAAACTAGTGCTAGTCCAGTTAATTGTTTTGATCTTTTTAAATAAGAAACTCAAAATATCAAGAAATAGCATTTCGACTTTAACTTGAAGCCATTTGCTAACCAGCCAGTTTTACTTTTATTCTTCGCTAAGCAGCTTGTTTATTCGGTTTTTCTGGAATTATTACAAGAGAACACGACTTAATCTTGTTAAATCAGATCTTATATAACTTTATTAAAAATACCCTGCAGGTTTTTCATCCTTAAACTCAGTAATCCCAGTACAGGATTACATTTAACACGATTTTTTATCATATTGTTTGTTCTTGTTGCAAGTTAGTGCCTTAAAGCGTTAGAGAAACACCTTTTGCGTGTGAATTCAATTCGATAGAGCTGAAGTGTTGAAAAAGATTTTATCTGTCAGCAGCACCACAGCAGTGAATAAAGTTGTTTCTCGTTTGCTAATGACTGGAGAACAGGAAATAGTACTTTTGGCAACAACTTCACCAACAATAAAAGTGGCAAAAGGCAATGATTTACAAACCACGTTGTTTCAAAATGAGTTTTATATAAAAATCGCAGAATCATCATCACATCACCTTTCAATCTTGTTATAATCGTGTCATGCCCAAATAATCAAAGAAAGACGAAACCGAACGGCAAAGCTGAATTAAAAGGTGGTAATTTGATATTAACAGTTTTGTAAGTAAGTTTTAAATGGGAATTGAACTGAAGGCACAGACTGCACAGATGAAAATTCAGAACCGACAAAAAAAGCCGCCACACGAACGAATCAAAGAGTTTTTTCTATAATCCTTTTCGTTTTTCTCCTGTTGTGAATGCAAATAAAAGCGGTAAAGCAATAGTGATAGTCGGCTTTATTAACAATATAACTAAGCACCAATATTGTTCCTGGGAATGCTACATAATAAAAATGGTAGTTAGTAATTAGGCACGACAACATTATTAATTCAGCAACAATTTCAACGGACAACATTAGAGATTATTATTCAACCTACGAAACAGAGTAAGCAAATGTTTAATTAATTAATTTAGCAGCGTGGTAAAACTTAACATATAAATCAAAACCTGGCCCAAATGCAAATATTCTATTCACACGCATGTTTTTTTCTGTTTGCTTTTACTCTACGCACAATTTTACTTGTTGACAATGACTTCAACAAATTTTGAAAAGGAACAAGGAAGAGAAAAACGGAAATTGGATACGCAAAATAAACTTCAGTTTTAACAAGGATGATTACGTACGTTACTGTAAAAGCCTCCTATTATGCTGCTGCAGCTGCTGCTGGTGGTGGTGTGGTGATGAGATGATCTGCTAAATTTAAAGTAACCGTTGCCACTCTGCTCTGCTCTCATCAGTATCAGTATTGTAATCAGTATAATTTTCCAGTGCACAAGAGAGATGGTTAAAATGACTGACATGGGAAAAAGTCTTCTCGTTATGCTATTAAAATTGAATTAAACAAGGCTTCTAACTAGACTCGAGTAACTAAATTTGCTCCTCTTGCTCGTTATCTCTCGTCACCTAGTTGAACAGCTCGACGCATTCTCCTCGAGCTAAATTAATTACGTGGGAAGTGGAAATGAAACTGCATTCAAAGTAAATGTTGATGGGATGTTTAAAAATACTATTTGACATGGCAAATGGCTCTGTTTCATTTAATTTTTTGCACCATCATGGTAAAATGAGTATTCGTGGCTTATGAGTATCTCTCACGCACTTTTTTCAATGTCAATGTGGTATACAGTATCAAGACGAACATAAAACTAAGAACGTATCTGTAAAATTTGAAGGCAAAGATTATGCCAACTTTTCAGTAAGAGCTTCTTCCCCTCTCAAAAAAAGTATTTTGTTTCCCTTGCGGTTACGCACTTGTCAACGTTTATTATGCGAGAAAAACTGTTTGCTGCTTCTTTTCTTACACACAGCGGTTTCTTACGCATCATTTTTGCTACAAAAGCTTGAGGTGAGTAGATGAGTTTTAAACTTTGAATTAGATTAAGATTGAGAGTGCTTAAAAGATTTTGCTTTGAAGACATTGACCTTTTCTCTGCCTCTCTCTACTGCTGGTGGTGATGCATGTACGGCTTCTAATCTAATCTCTTTCCTTTGAATTTTTTAATAATCCAGCATCTTAAAGTTCGATTTTATGCGTAGATGATGACAATAAAAAATTATGACAGTCTAACAATAAAGTGCGAAATGTTTGGTCTGATCTGATTGATATTTATGCATATTATTCATTTGCGATAAACAAAAATAACAAATCTCAATTAAAATATGCTTATTATTCTTATTATTAGTGTACAATTACAGAAAGATATCAGGCAGCATCATTACCAGTATCCAAAAAAACATTATTCAAAGTACTGAGCCAATCGCTTAAAGTTCCGTTCTTTAAAATTATTTTGAGTCAACAGCTCAAAATGGTTACGATTTAATTCCATGTTTTCCTTACTTTGTCGTTTGCCAATTTTTTTCTCATTACGCAACTCAAAAATGTAAATGGAGAAGATTAATGGTAAAAAGATTTTAAAAGGAAAAGGAATTTTCTGTTTTCGACAGAGCGTAAGTAAGGAAGCTTGAGTCTGCGGAGAAAAGAAAATTCAGGAATAAAAGTAATGAGTGCCAAGCAAGGCAATAATTTTCATTTCTGACAAAGCAGAAAAGTACAGGAAGGAGCAGATGAGGTAAAAAATCTGTTGAATCGGTAAATGGAGTGACTTTTATACGAAACAAATTCGGAACTTGTTTGCACTCAAGGTTTCAAGTAAGGAGAAAAATGTGCAATCAAGAGGGATTTATATATTTCTTTAAAGGAAGTTTAACAAAAAGTCTACAAATGTCTACAATTTTGCTGTTCGTTTAACTGTTGTTGAGAATTAGATTGAAGTGATGCTTTTGAAAAGAGTAAAGTGCACTCTTCCATTAATATTTGCACTGCTCTTGTGTCACTCCTTCTTCTCTGAAATGTAAACAAACCAGGAGTTTAAACAACGTATCAGTGTACATTACGTAATTAATAGCAGAGTGTGAAAATGATTTGATTATAATAAAGTGAAGATTTAAAAACTTCTCTTAATCCCCAAGTCACTTACAAACAGTCTTGCACTTGTGAAAGTGTAAAAATGAGAGAAGAGAGGAAGTGTAAAGGCGACAAGGAAAAATGAATGGATGACGTTTTCAATGATAAATAGTGACGTGGCTAGATAGGATAGCAACTTTTAAACAAATTTTAAATTACTAGAGCTGGAAAATTTAAACTATTATGAAAAAATGTATTGGAAAAGTTTTATAAGCATCGCGAATTTACTTTTGGCCTATAAAGGAGAACCCAGACTGAGTAAGCGATCGGTCGCCTATAGTCTAAAATGTCAGTCGTAAGTAGCGGATCGCTTTTTCGTTCGTTTCGTTTCGTTCCGCAGCAGTCGATGTGAACAACACAGGCCGATAAGTATATACTGGCTGTGTATACTCTGCACTGTTTTGTACAGAGTATGCTGTGCAGTGTGCACGATGCATTGCTAGCGATAAGTTTAGGTCAGCGCATA